>VMDO01008420.1:0-59980 GCA_007922755.1 Pedetes capensis
TTATAGTCTGAGGCCAGAGGCAGCCTGCATAACTTAATGAGACCCTGTCTCAAGATTAAAAGTTTAGCTGGGCGAGGTGGCACACGCCGGTAATCCCAGCAGCTTGGGAGGCAGAGGCAGGAGGATCGCAAGTTTGAGACCAGAGGCAATCTGCGTAATTTAGCAAGACCCTGTTTCAAAAAGTTAAAAAAAAAAAAAAAAATGGGCTGGGGGTGCAGCTCAGTGGTCCAGCACTTGCAAAGCATGCAAGTACGAGGCCCTGAGTTCAACCCCCAGAACAAAAAAAAAAAAAAAAAAAAAAAAAAAAAAAAAAAAAAAAAAAAAAAAAAGATTAAAAGTTTAGAAAAAGGCCTGGGGGTGCAGCTGAATGGTAGAGTGCTTGCAAAGTACATGCATACCCCTGGGTTCAATACCCTGGTTCTGCAAAATAATAATAACAATAACAGCAATAATAATAAACACAAAGAAGAGATTCTTTCTGGGCTACTAATTCTGTAACTTTATCCTAGAATTATTTTCTGTTTGTCTAAAAGGCTACATCAATACATTCCCCCTTTTAAAATATGTTTTATAAGCCCCGAATTACAATAGTTTCAGAGCTCCTATTCATTGTTAATTCAATCCACCAGGTAAGAATTGAGAAACTTTCTTATACTTTCTCCCAATATTTCCTGAGGTCCCCAGAAGGAACCATTTTGTCAGCCACCATCACAGTTAGTCTCCAACTTTTCCTCTCTTAATTCCAACTGAACCTGTAAATTTCAAGGGCAGCTGGTTGGAGGAGCCTGCCCTGTGTCAAGTTCATAGTGCCATCTTGAGCAACAATGGTTCACATAGTCAGGCTATTGCCAATTCCCCACATACAGCCAGTGCTGGATTCTGAGCACAGCAGGGAAGGCTGGCCTCTCCAACCTTACTGTGTTCCACCTTCTGACCTCAGGCCAAAACAGTCCCACCCAGACCCAGAGTTCCCCGTGAATTCCATTCATTTCGGTCTCTCCCACTATATCAAAAAAGCCTCAACTCCCATTCAAGTGGTCAGATAGGTCATAGACACCATGTGAGGCTGTTTTTCCAACATTTTGCCTTCTATCCAGATAGTGTTGGTTCGATGAATATCTATGGAGGAGAACAGACAGGGCCACTGTGGAGGCAAGGGGTCATGATGACGTCTCTCCCTGTCAGTTTCTGACCCCATTTTGCCAGGTTTGTCACATTAGAAGCACTATGGTGTTTTGTCCGAATTCTTAAATTTTATTATTGTTACCACTCAGCTAAATTAACTTTAACTGATGCAAAGTGATGATCAGTAGTGCAGTACTATTAAGTATCCAGCAATGCTTACACCCCACTGGGCTGGACTTCTCCATGGCACAGCAGATTGAGAGAAATTTCAAAAAGGACTTAAGTGAAATAACCGGAAGCAAGGAAAGCTGAAGAAATGCCCCTAAATACATGCTCAACCACAGCTGAAAATAATAGGGCAAGCCTGAAAACGCCCAGGACTGAAATAGCAGATAGCTCTGCCTGATGGGTAACAATCACACTTAAGAAATGGAATCACAAGTGACACCAGGCTCTGCATCTAGTAACAGCCATTTCATATCAAAAAATGCCCTTTCCATGCACACAACCTGAAATCCACAGGTGCATCTCCAAAATACACACAGGGTCATCTCTTCACATAGAACCACCCACTAATTATCACTCTTGAAATATGGGTACTAATATTTTAAAAAACCTTCAGGTTTCTCAATGACATTCTGTATTCAGTGGATACTCAATACTTTTGTTACATTTCCACCCAAGTCCCTGCCAGCCTGGTCAATTAAGCATCTATTGTTATGAATATGATATAGGAGCCTAATGTTGGCTCTCAGCTACTTTCCAAAACAATTTTTGTGGTACTAGAGGCTTGAACCCAGGGCCTCGCCTTGTATGTTGTACAAGTGCTGTACCACTGAGCTGCACCCTCACCCTGTTTTTGTTGTTGTTGTTGTTGTTGTTGTTGTTGTTGTTTACTTTTTGAGACAGGGTCTTGCTAAATTACACAGACTGCCTCTGGTCTCGAACTTGGGATCCTCCTGCCTCTGCCTCCCCAGCCTCTGGGATTATAGGTATTTGCCAACACACCCAGCATACAATTTTTAAATTAATATAAATTGAGCATATTGTGCCAGCCTGCAGCTATACCACTGTGGTGTCTAATCCCATCATATCTCAGAAGCTAAGCAGGGTCGGGCCTGGTTAGTACTTCAATGGGAGATGCCTGAGAACATCAGGTACTGTAGGCTTGGGAGAAAGACCCGGCAGCCCACTCCCATAATACAATCAGCCGTTGAAAACCCTATGAATAACAGAGAAGCACAATAGTGTTTTGTCTATTGTAAGGGGCACTATGATTCAGACACAGACTCAACGGTACTTAACATCAACATATTGTGCCAACATTGTGTTTACTGAGCTAAATGTTTTACCTGCCCTATTTCATTGAATCCATATAAAATCCTTATGAGGCAAGTCCAACTACTATGAGAAACTGGGCCTCAGAAAGGTTAAGTGATTTGCCCAGTGTCACAGGGCTAAGCACAACACAGTCAAACCCCTGTAAGGGGACTGCAGATCCATCACATGTGTTAGATTTAGTGCACAGGTTCCAGTTTCTTTTGATCACTGACTCTGTTCTAGTCAATTTTTCTGACTTGGGCAGTAGAGGTGTCGGTAGGTACCTTTTTGTGAGGTCCATGTCCAGAGCTCAGTAACTTGTCTTTGTGGATGAATAATGGTTTTTCCAGCATCCCCCCACTGAAATAGAGTTTTGGTAGAGTTGAAGAGTGGTTGGTGGTAACCAGCTGGCTCCAGTGGGTTTCAAAGTAAGCAGAATAACATCTGCAGAAAGACTAGTCAGCAGTACTTTCCACTATTCTAAGTTGCTTATTGACCTAGGAAGTGTGGTCAATTCAGTTTGCCCCAGCTCACAACTCACTCATATTATGGCAGAAAACTTGGCAGAATTGGGCAGCATTTCCAAAATGTTCCGAGGCCAACCTTTTGCTGTTGTGCAATATGGCAAAGCCATGAACTATGGACTGTGCCTCACTATGTTGAGGGCCACTATTCACCTTCCACCATTCATTTCCTCCTCCAGTGTCCAAGTAGTGTCACTTAAAGGGAGAGAGGAGATCCACATTCCTTATTTGGGTCCATGTTGAGTATTCTACCTACACACTTTAACTGATGCTTCAAAAGAAGCCATTGAAACTGATATCTCTCTCCATTTCACAAATGGAAAAATAGACATTTCAAGAAGTTAAATATTGTGTCCTAGTGTAACTGACTGATTAATGCCAAGCTGGCATAACAGCCTAAGTCTAATGTCATAGACCAACTTTTCTTCCCACTGACAAGGCAAGTTGTAATATTTTCCTGATTTGGGTGTATATGAGTTCAAGAGCATTTCTGGATACAGATATGTACATTATAAATATGGCCTAAGTGAACTGTAGGTCTGATTTGAGAACACCGCTAAAAATAAGAGAGAAAGAACTGAAGAGATGGAAAAAGTCACATTTCTCCTGACATCTCTCAATCCCAAAAGTTGTTTTCTTAGCTCTAGGGGGATGGGAAGCAGATTTTCTTTTAAGATTTTCAGGATTCTAAGTACATTCAAACATAAATCATATGTGGAAAAGCATCCTTTTTGTAGCCCAAGCATATGATATTTGTGGAAACAGCATCCCCTCCATTTTACTTCTCCATCACGCCCACCTCTGACCCCAAAAGTAAGTCTGCAGACCTCTTACAGAGGCATTGCTGTTGCCTAGGAAATCTGGCAAAGCAAGAAAACAGTGGTTTCACACTGGTCTGGGTGGAAAGTTTGAATAAGATATTATATTTTAAAAATTGATTTTGTATACTCTTTGGGCCAACTTCCTGGGATTAGAAGTTTCTTTAACACTTCATGTTTTCTTCAGGATTCTCAGATATCAGTGAAAATATAGAAAATAGAGACCATGGCAGAGCAAACCATAATTCAGGAGCTGGGTAATAGGTGAAAGATGCTAATTCCAGCTGAGAGTTCATAGAAATGGATCCTTTGGGTAGCCAAAGTGCTGCATCATGAATATTTATGGTGGAATATGGGAAGTGTCGAGGAACAAACTTAGGCCAATCTACCCTAACAGCTGGGGACTGTTTGGGTGTTAAGACGAAATTTTAAGGGACATGATTTAGATAAAAATCATATTTGAAAAGAATTATGCCTGTGTTCCAAATAACATCCAGTGTAAAGCAATTTGAGTTTTATATGCTTTGCAAACATCTGCTTGCTTTTAAACTTTACTCATCTTGTACTATAAAGTTGGATTCAGTTTCAAAAATCTCCCATACTTTTTGGTTGGGGTAACCCAGCTAAAGGAGCTTATGAAAATGCTCAATAGAAAAAGTGTGTGTGTGTGTGTGTGTGTGTGTGTGTGTGTGTGTGTGTGTATGTATCATGAACTGGCTTTTCCAAAAACATTAATTTTAAAGGGGTGATATGGAGAGTGGTTAAGCATACAGATTCTGGAGCCAGATGCGCTGACCCCAAATTCCAGCTCCACTACTCTCTACACACAGGCATGCCCAATCCATGGCCCACGGCCCATGTGTGGCCCAACATAGCTAGTAATGAGGCCCCATCAAATCATTTAACATCATGTGTTCTTAGCATTTATTTTTTTCATGAACTAAGTATATTATGGGCTGGGATTTAGCTCAGTGGGTAGAGCACTGCGCTGCAGTCTCTGAGGTCCCGAGTTCAATTCCCAGCACCGCAAAAATGGGAGAAGGGCCTGGCAATCCACTCCCAAGGCAATCCGGAAACAGTCAGCCATTGAAAACCCTATGAGGGTCGCTATGAGTCGGATACCGACTCGACGGCACCTAACAACAACAACAACAAGTATATTATATAATTTATGTGTAGCCCGAGATAAATCCTCTTTACTCAATGTGGTCAAGGGGAGCCAAAGGGTTGAATACCCCGATCTACATGATATGTGGCTTTTTGTTTCCCAATTTGTAAAAATGATGCCATAATAGTGCTTTCTCCTATGACGTTGTTGTTAAGTGCCGTCGAGTCATGTCCGATGCATAGCAACCCTCTTAGGGTTTTCAATGGCTGATTGTTTCTGGATTGCCTTGGGAGTGGACTGCCAGGTCCTTCTCCCATTTTTGTGGTGCTGGGAATCGAACTTGGGACCTCAGAAGCTGCAGAGAGGTGCTCTACCAACTGAGCTAAATCCCAGCCCATCCTATGATGTTAGGAAGATTAAATGAATTCCTGATTCACAATAAGCACTGTGATAGAATTAGCTTTCATCAGTGCTATTAAAATTATTCTTATTTAATTTGAATGCTTAGGTAAAGGGTGTAAAATGGGAACCATGTGCTTATCTCAAAAAGTTTTTAAAAGAATTAAAAGATATAATAAGTTTAGTTCAAATTCTATGTGCAAGGGTATTCAAACAGAATTACTGTTTAGCCAAAACCTACTTTTAAATGCAAACAGACAAAAACTCTACTTTGTTATCAGCTCTTGTCATTAAGTGATCTTGAAGTGAATTTGACCATTCCCCAACAGAAGGAAATAGTTTCTACCAACTAAAATAAAAACTGTCATTAATGGTTTAATGCCTGTGTCCTTACTTTGTCTCTATCCATTGACTCAGTTTACTGTGTGTTGCTATTGGGTTTATTCATGTGGTACAGGCTGAGCTAAATCTCTTCTCATTCTAGAAGGCACATGTTTTCTTTTGCTCTCAAATTCTGATTTTTGTATTTATTATCTTATTCATTTATCAAAAAAGGAAGTAAAAAATAAAGCTATAGATGGCTCCACTTAACTGGGATCTGATTGCTTATAGATTTATTATTGTTGGTGTGGCTTAATTGTTAATTTCAGTTCTATAAAATTTCTACATCTTGTGTGAATGATTAGTAATCACTACATACCCCTTTCAGCAAACTTCTAAAAGAAAGCTCACAAATGTCTGCAATCCAGATTGTTGCATGAACAAAGAATTCTACCTTATTCAGAAAGAATATAGCTTGCTCCCAACAGTCCATTTACTTTATAACCAAAGTGAAAATGTTAGTATGAACATGTCATTTCATTGCTGAAACCCTTTAATAACTGCCAAATTCCCATGGGACAATGACCAAAATCTTTAACAGAGAGTTTATATTGTGTGACTCTGGACCAGCCTACAACTTTATCACCAGCATCCTCTTCCACAGCCCAGCGGCACTGCCCTTCATTTGGCTCCTTGAACTTGCCAACCTCCTTGCTGACCAACAACAGCTAGAAACAAGTCCATTCTTGGAAAACCAACCGTCTGGAGTCCCTCCAAACCAATACTTTCTAAATATTTTGTTGGATATGGATCTAGTGAGAGTAAGGTGAACCTAGTTTTTTGTTAACAAAAGTTGCTTACCTAAACAGGTTTGTGTATAATTTACTTCACTTGGGTAAAACAAGATCGATATTCCGGAAGGTGTGGACTATCTTCATTTGTTCTCTAGTTTTTGACCCTCTTTAACTTTCTCTTGTCAAGTATTAAACGAGATAACTTCTTAAGGGAGAAGAAACGTCTTATATTTACATCACAAAAGCTATCACTGGTTCTACACTATGCACTACACTATACCACCACACTGACACTACATTATGCATGAAGAGGCTTTAGAATTTCAAATACTGTCACTGCCAGTTATAAATACAGTTGTTCCAAGCAACTTTTGTAAGCACATATTAAAAGCATTTAAGAGAAACAGACCAGGGATGGTTTCCCTTTATTTTATTTTGCACTCAAAACTCCCCCAGCTTCAGTGAGTGTGCCGCATAGGTGCATTTGTTCAGAAAGGTAAGCTCTCTCATGCAGAAACTTGAGGTAACAGCTGCTACCTTACACATTAATTCTGGAAATGTTGTAGCATGCCTGCAGTTTGGTGCCCAGCCTTCTGCCCCAGAATCCAGCCCTGCCTCTGCCACAACCACACTATTCCACTCTTCTTCTCTATAACTTCTTAGTTTTCAAATCTAATCCTAAATGTCACCACCTCCAAAAGAAAGCCACTGACCCTGAAGACCACATCAGATCACAAAATGACTGCATTTCAATAATTATTATTTTTATGCATTTACATCTCAAAATCAAGATGTGACTTTTTTTTTCTTGTGGTACTTGGAGGTTGAATTCAGGGCATCAGATATACTTTGCAAGTGCTCTACTACTGGGCTGTGCCCCCAAACTGATTTTTATTTTTTATCTTAAGACAGGGTCTCACTAAGCTACACAGGCCACCTCTGACCTCAAACCTGTGATCCTCTTGTCTTTGCCTCTGTCATCACTAGGATTGTAGATGTAAGCCACCATGCCCAACTTTCCTTTTTTGGTTGTTTTTGTTTTTGTTTTTGTTTTGTGTTTTGGTGGTACTTGGTGGGGCTGAATCCAGGGCCTCAAACTGACTTTGCAAGCACTCGACCTCTGAGTTGCATCCCCAGCCTTTTTTAAATTTATTTTTATTTTGAGACAGTCTTACAAAGTTATACAGACTGCCTCTGGCTTCAAACTTGCAATCCTCCTGCTTCAGCCTCCTGAGTTGCTGATATTACAGGCATGCACCATCATGCCTGGCTCAAGATGTGACTTTCTACCAATGGCATCTTCCAACCTCATCAGTCAGTTGGCCTTGCTGACATATGTGTGAACATGCACATCAGCCCTGGCAACATGATTCCACAATAAGCTCTTGCTTTTTCAGTCAACAAACCATCTGAGGAGAGAATATTTGTCCTTGTTTATATCTGAGAAACGTCGTTGGTACCTACTGGTAAGATCAAGAAAGTACCAGCCTCTAAACTGTGAGAACTGGTGTCAGTTTCTGGGAAGACAACCTCACAGACCACAGTGGAGGGCTCTTAAGAAAGACTGCTCCAGCTGGGTGCAGTGGCGCACACCTGTAATCCCAGCAATTTGGGAGGCAGAGGAAGGAGGACTGCAAGTTCAAGATCAGAGGGAGTTTGCATAATTTAGCAAGACCTTGTCTCAAAAAAGTAAAAAAAATGGACCGAGGGTACAGCTCAGTGGTCCAGGACTTGCAAAGCATGCAAGTGTGAGGCCCTGGGTTCAACCCCCAGTACTGAGAAAAAAAAAAGAAAAAGAAAAGAAAAGAAAGAAAGACTGCTCCCTTAGCAATCTTGATGGCAGGACAGTGTAAAAAACTGTGATTACTGATGACCCAGAGTCAAAAAGTGATTTGAAAGAGCTCGACTCTCAACATGGAAAAGTTTTAGAAATGCCTTATTCAATTTATAGTTTCTTTTTTTGTACGTAGAAGTGATATACAACTTTAGAAAACTATGCTGCAATAAGTCTAAAATGACAGCTTTCAATAAGGATGAAACAAAATGTATAAATGATAATGTAAGTGATTAGAACAGCGAGACAATTTAACTGGCACGATTTCATCTTTCTTAGTGATATAGTCATACACCACATAATGATGTTTCAATCAACAACATACAACATAAATGGCAGTGTTCCCATAAAATTATATTTTCTAGAGATGTCACAGCCATCTTAGTTTGTGTAAGAACACATTATGATATTCACATCATTACAAAATTGCCTAATGACTCATTTCTCAGAAGGCAACACCATCATTGAGGAATGCATGACTTTACATAAAATAGCAATATGACTTACAACTAAGTAAGCTTTATGAAGTACAGTATATATTTTTATAGTTGCCTGGGATTTTCATTCATTATGATTATCATGCATTAATTTTATTTGTATAAATACTTAATACTTATTTATTCAACTTCTTTATCCATATGAAATGACTCCTAGAATAAAGCAAGGATTGAATAAATAATTTTTAGTGAATAAGTTGAATCATTACACTAATGAATGAGTAAGTGAAGTATGCTTAGACTTTTGTCCCCAGGTACCCATAGTCACCTAGGATCTTATACATTGTTCACTGACCTCCAGGATTACAGTTGCAGGCTGAGACTGCTAATGTGTGTTGCTTGAGGGAATACAGTTTTTCTTTAAAAAGTAAAACCCAAAAATTTAATAAAATGGAATGCCTCTAGGTGGGGCATGAGTCCTCCAATTCACAGTCCCTATCACTCTTATCCTTCTATGTCTGCGTTATCTCTTTGCCCCTGGAAGGCTTTTGAGTTTAAGATGTCTGCTCTGTGTTTTTATATTAACCCACAATAATCACATTCTTCATATGGCCTAAAGGATGGCTATTGATTTGTGGGACCAGGCCCACCCCGGGCCATGGACACATCAATGAAATACATGATGGGGAAATTGTGGAATTTCAGACTCGCCAGGTGGCCCAGCTGCTGCACTAACAATTCCTCACCAAGGCTTCCCTTGGCCTGCAGCACGTCAGCGCTCATGCTTGCTGCTGTCCACAGGTGGCAGTACTCCTTCACTATTGCAAAAGCCCCAAATGCCTCTAGGCCTCCCAATCATGGATCCTGGAGGTGACACCTGTGTTGGCGCAGTGTGTCAGACTGTATCACCTCACCTCTTGTTTGTCACTGCCTGTATGCAATATAAGAAAAGCATCTCAGGCTCCCCAAATTGTCATACAATGTGTTTGCATTGCTGAAATATAAGGACAGTTTGCAACTGACAAGATTTTTTTTCTCATGTGATTTATACCAAGTACCTTTTCCCACTCTTTCCCCTCAAAGAAGTGAACAGGAATGAAAAGCTGATGTTGCTGTCATTTTATTTCTTTTTTTTCCCCCTCCAGTACTGAGGGTTGAACCCAGGGCCTCACGCTTGCATGCTTTGCAAGTGCTGTACCACTGAGCTGCACCTCTAGCCCTTTTTTTTCTTTTTCTTTTTTTAGTTTACTTTTTGAGACAGGGTCTTGCTAAGTTACACAGACTGCCTCTGGTCTCAAACTTGCAATCCTCCTGTATCTGCCTCGTGCGCCATGTGTGCCTCTGCACCCAGTCATTTTATTTCTTTATTTAATCTTTTTAATTAGTGTTAGTCTAATGTAGTCATGTACCTCAAACTTGAGTTCTCAGCATAATGAATACAAAAATTGAGAAATTTTTAAGAAAACATGTTTGCATTTTTAATATCATTCTATATATGCACAGATGTAAGGGAAAGCTCATTTTTAAAGGGGTTAAAATTAATATTTTAGCTCTAGCCAATTTTTATAGGTAACTTAGCACTTGATACATGTAAACTCTAAGAACAAAGATTCTGTGCTTTATCTTCCTCTGTTTAAATCTAGGCTGCAAGTATTTTGTTTGTAACCCAGTTACAAAAGTGCTCTGGTTTGCTTAAGAACAGTCTCACAAGTGTAAATATTCCTTAATGGCACAGGACAATGTTTTAAATGCTATTTCTGCTCGGCCATGACTTTACCTACAGCAAGGACTAAGTCACAGCTGATCATTTTCAATGTACTAACATCCCCAGAGAAAAGTCCCACTGTAGATATGACCATTAGCAATGGTATTTGTTGATGGTGCTTTAAATAAACTCTTTCCTCACAAGAGGGAAAAAAATATATGGCTATAAAAGCAACACTTGTGTGTATAGAATCGGCAGCTTGTTCCTTTTCATGCTATGAACTTAAGAAATTCTCAAGGAAAGTATAGTCTTTTTAAAAACTATGTATTAGTGAGTAAATGAAACCTGACTTAAGCAGGCCACTTGAATTGAAAAACCATCTGCAAAATTATTCCTGTACTTCTTGATCAGGTAAAGCATGTTAAAGACAAATGGCCCCATTTAGACTTTAAAATAAAGAGCAAGAATAAGTTGATAAATAATAAACATTAACAATTTTCTTTTTCTCTACTATGAAAGATTTATTTCCCCTTCAATGTCACGCAGAAGTGTAAAATAACCAGTGTGTGGCTTCTCTTGCTTTGGCTAGATTGGCTTCCCTGATGCAGCTGCACACATCTGGTGCCTGAGTCCCCACATACACTCAACTGCACCTCATCACACAAGCTCTGAGCTGCAAGCAGGAGCCTCTTTCTTTAGTGTTCTCTGTGAAGTTGTTTCTTCCTTTGACTTTCATTCTTAACCAACTCTGTCCAATGTTAACAGTGTACCAGTTTGGGTTCAGTTTTGTGCGTGCGTGTGTGTGTGTGTGTGTGTGTGTGTGTGTGTGTGTGTGCTTTTATTTGTTTGTTTTATTTTTTTGTCTTCTATAGACCCAAAACATACTTTGTGTGCAGCTGTTTCAAAAAGAGAGTAGACATGAGAAATAATGTAACACCAAGTGGGAGTTCTAACACTGGAAACCACTGGTGAGCTTAGATCAGAGCATCAGAACCTGGGCAAAAACTGTCTCTCTCTCTACACTATGTGGCAAGGCAGGGAAGGTGCTAACTCCCTCAAACTTCTTCAGGACGGATCTATCACCCAGACCAATATCATCCTTTCAGGGATCCCAGCTGAGTCAACAAAAACTAATGAACTTAACAACTACTTTCAGTAGAAAACCAGCATATAATTTGAAGGCAACATTCAAGTCTTCAACAGAGCAGGACATTTGCACTTATTAAGTTCCTTAAAAGGTTTACACTTTATATGCATTGTCTCAATGAATTCTTAGGACAACATTATGCTAGGAGTTTCACTAGTCCCACTTCACAGACTAGATCATTCAGATTCAGAGATGTTAGCTAACTCGCCTGCCAATCACCCATCTTACTCCCTGCATTGTGTTAACCTAGGTCCATCCACTTCTGAGTCCTGTAATGATTTCACTATCCCATTTCCAATGTCCCCTTTCACTCACCAATTGCTACAATAACAAATTTAAGTAATAACTGCTTGGGAAATGGCAATCCCAGTACCTATGAAAGAATGAAACTACAAACCTTATTCCCTCTGTTGTTCTTTCAAAGATCTTGGAGGTTGGAAGGAACTTGATATCAACTGTGGCTTTAGACAGAGCAATTACTTTTACAATATATAGTATTTTCCTTGGGTTCAATGATAGGCATCATGACTTTAATGGATAATGGGATCCTTTCCAGATTATGATTGATTTCAGGAACAATGGTACATGTTTCATAGGTTCAGTCTCTACATTCTTAAATAACTACAGATATTTAAGGGCCAGTCTTGATTTACCACCAAAGTCCGTCTATTTCTGGGATCACTTTATCCGGGCTGGTATGTATAGCAAACAAACAGGGCAAGAGTATTTTCCTCAGAGAAACTTCAGAAAGCATTGTAGCATGGCCTGAGATTCTTTCAGCTTCCATGACCCAACTGATCAATGTAGAATTACAAAGAGAAATGAAGAAAAGATGTAGAATTACAAAGAGCATAAGCTTTTCCATTGAGAGCTCTGGATACCTGAGCTACCATTGCTCATGCCTGGTGAGTATAAAGCAAACCGCTGGACATTCAAAGAGAATTTCAGATTGATGCTTTCAAAGGAATGGGCATATATGTTAGTCTCTTAGATATAGCAATTAAACCAGACATCTTTAGGTTTCTAGAACATCCTGTTTGGCTTGAGGTTAGATATCAAAAATAATGTCTTCCTTATTCTCTTTGAACAAGGTTTCCAACCGGCAAATCTCTCCCTAGTCCAGTTTCAGCCCCTTCCTCGCTTTATTCAAGAAAGATGGAAGCTTGAGGAACAACAAAATACTAATTGAACCACTAGTGTGTAGCTCTGAGCACACTACAAAGGAAGCTACCCTAGTGACATCTGCTTTCTGGGACCTTGAGGTTTCCATCTACCATGAATGGATTTTTCTGAATTTAAAAAATGATGAATTTAAAAGTTGCTGTGAGAAGGTTTTGGACTGAGGACTGTTACTTGTTAGGACATGGAACTCCATTGATTGGAAAAGAAGACAGCATAGTTACCATCAAAAAAAAAAAAACCACCCCATATTCCTATATGGAATATTCACAGGCTTGCAAAGATCATCTCTACTTTCCTTATTCCTGTATAAGTTCCCACTAGGGATTGGGAAAGGAAAATAATTTCTTTCTACTAACAAGACTTTCCTTGAGGCTGCCTGGCAATTTTACAGATATATTTATTGTTGCAAAGATCATCAATGGAAATTTAAAGTAAGTTACACTTTGAAAAAATACTCAGAAACATAGATCCAGATCAATTTTGATTTGTTTATAGTGTAGACAAACTGATTTAATTAAATATTTTTGAAGAGTCCTGCTTCAATGAGGTTATGACCTAAGACTTCCTATGGCCACAAACATGCCAAGTTTCCTGGTACACTAAAAAGTACCTGGAGTCTGAGACTGGAGACAGCAGTTTTCCCCCTAACTTTTAGAATCACACTATTGGATAATACCCCAGAAGTCATAGTCTTTCTGGTCCTCAGCTTCTCTATCTATAAAGAAATTGAAAAACTCTAGAGCCCATCATCAAGCTTTACTGTATTTGTTTTAACATTAAGGCATCTTTCTAAAATACATAGGACATGAAGAGCAAATTATAACACATTTTTAAAATTCAGAACTAACATTCTTTGGTAAGTGTCATTCCTGAATAATAAGTAAAGCAAAATGAGGAAGCAAGTGAGAGAAAATAGAGACAATTGGTTTCCATCGTCTGAGAGTTGTCCTAGAAATTCAAAATGACTACAAATCAAGTTGACATTGCTTTGTTTCCTAAAGGAAATGTTGTAAGTGAGCCACAAGTTTGACCACCTGAACTGTCTGTCTCCAGCAATGCCAAAGTAGAGTGTCTGTGCAGAGGGGCCCTTGGATCCTCAGAGCCCAACTGTGCTTTTGGAGGCCTTTCCAGGCCAGAGGATGGGGTACTCATGCAGCAAAGCAGCTAGACAGCACAACTCTGGCCCCCATCCCACAGGAAATTCCTATGAAAATGGGGGTTGGTGGGACACATTGTTCCCCCTCAAACTCAAGAATGTGGTTACCTATAATCTTTGGCATAGACCAGTGGAAACTCGAGTGCTAAAGAGTATTCACCTGCCACAGGTGTTTATGAATGTAACTCAGCCAGGTTAACTGTCAACACTGGTAGGTAAAAGGAGAAGTTGGAGGTAGAAATAACTAGAAATAGTTATTCTAGAAATAACTGGAGAGAGGCCTTTTCAACACAAAGACAGACAGACAGAGAGAGAGAGAGAGAGAGAGAGAGAGAGAGAGAGATCTGTTAATTATTAGATGTCATCTAAAAAACTTGAATGCTTCAGTGTCCCCTAAATATCTAAGGCCTATGACTAAATGAAGTTATTTGACCAAATGAACTGAACTGGCTATTCCTTTCTAGAGAGTTGGATTTTAGTGAAATTGAGCCCAAGTTGAACCACTACTTTACCAACAGGCTGGATCCACCTCTCTGCCCACTGCACCATGCTAGATTACGTCCCAATATGGAGATGATAACATGCCTGTGACCTAACAAAAGTGAATTATTGAGCTGGGGACTTGATTCCCTTCTCATCTGTCTTCCCAAGGTTAGTCTCTGGCTCCGATGGCAGAATTCTGCATTTTCTCTGCATACCTTGGGTCAGTCACTCAGTAAGCATTTTAATGCCTACTAAAAGCAAACCCTGTGTGATCTCCTGGGAAAAGAAAGACGAGGTAAGATAGTGTCTGTCTATACAAAGAACCCAAAGACATACTAGACATGGGTTTTCCAATGACAAAAGTGCATTACCAGGTGCCTCTATGAGCAGAGCCTCTACATCTGCCTGGTGGGATGCGGGAAAATAGTATGGAAAGAGTAGTGCTTGGGGGGCTCACTCAAGACACAAGTAGGCATGTGTCTGTCAAACTTCTGCAGGGATGTGAAGGGTGGTGGTGAAGTCTTAAGAAAGCCTGCAAGTATGAGCAAAGATAAAAAGAAAGGAGAGAGATCATTTCTTAGAGCATAAAGTTCAGAGAGTACGTAGTAGTTCATGATGATAAACAGGTAGCCAGGTGCAGATCATGCTTCAGAATTCAGACCTTTGCTGACAAAATACTCCACAAATTTCTAGCATTTGTTTTCAATGATTCTACCAACCCCACCTGTTAAGTAGGTAGAATAGAAGGTAAAAATCCAATCCTGTGGGTCATCGGGGGGTACATTTAGGGGATAAAAGGGTACCTTTCCAACTAGGGGCTGTGAGACAAAGAGCCTGGAGTTTCCAACAGCAAAGTCTACAAGTCATTGTTTAGTGTGCTTTAAAGGCTGCCTGGTCCCCCTCAGAGTGAAAGATCTTACTCTCCACGAAACATATTGCATATTTGACTATATCCTTTCAGGATACTGACATGGATGGATGGAGCTATCCTGTAAAGTTTAAATGCCATGGAATCAATTTCTTTCACCTAATTCAAGTTTTAGACAGAGTCATGCTGCTACTGATGATTTACCCTAACACAAGGGAGAACGTGCAGCCAGGAATAGATGTGTAACAAAAGATGACATCTATGGTGCCACACAGCCATCTGGCCACAGTCAGGACACACTGTTGTCATATGTGTCACTATGTAGTAGAAATCATAGGGAGAATCCTCACAGCCTCACAAAATCGAACCCAGGAAATACAATAATGGAATTAGCAGTGACTCCTTCAAATATTTATTATGTGGAATAAGCAAACTTATAATTAACCTTGCAGAATCATGAATGACTGTATTACTCCATATTCAAAGAAGCAAGAAGACCAAGTGTACAAAAATTCTTACTTTTGCATCTACTCAAACTCCAATTTTGAAGAAATCAAATGATTGCTTAGAAGTTTCTTATTCTGTCTTTAAACTGAGGTTCAGATTTCTGGTCAAGTACCCAAAAAAACTATTACCAATGACTTTTAACAGGTAAAAATGTCAGGGAGAAGATAAAAATCACTACATGTGTGGCTTTCCAATTCTTTACATACACACACACACACACACACACACACACACACACACACAAACAGAATTAAAATTATATTTTAGAGAGATAAAGAAATGGCCACAAGTTCAAGCCACAAACTAGAAACTCATATCCATGGGGAATAGGGATCAAAACTATTTTGACCATAGTGAAGATCTGGGTATTCTCTTCCTGCTCTTTGAAGTCTAATTTCCTTCATCAAAGGAAATGGAGTTTAGAGGAAGCAGATATACCCTCAGTACTGAAAACCAGGCAACGCCATGCTCCTGCAAGGCGATGCTGTGCTCCAGCTAAGATAATGGAACTGTGATGTTCCTTCAGGGTAAAAGCTCAGATCCAATGGAACAAGTAAGATTTACTTCCAAGCTGTGTGTCCCTGAGCAATGGACTGAAACAACATCAAAATCCTTTGATAGGAAGGATAAGCCTAGGAGATAACTAGAAATAAAATGCCTACTTAAAGTAACTGTCAAATAAAACTTGAAAAGTATACACATACACAAAAGGAACAATGTAGTACTGGGAAAGATAGCAAATAACCAAAAAACTGACAGTCAAGAAAACAGAAATAATTAGGCATTTGGAAAGAAATTATAAATACATATTTCTAAACCTCTCAGAGGAAAATATTAGTATCTATGAAACAAAAACAAGTCGTAAAACAAAAAGTATCTGGTAATAAATTCGTGAATAGAAATTCTCAAAATTACTTTTTAAAACCTCAATATACGGATAAGCAATAAACCAGATACAATTTAAAAAGTAATTAGTAAACTGGAAGGTTCAATTGATTAAATAACTCAGAACATAGCATGGAAAGATAAAGATGTGAAAATTCTGAAAGGAAAGTTGACACATAAAAGATATAATATTCATATTAAGAGAATTTCAGGGGAAAATGTAAAAAGGAATGTCTGAACATATAATTCCTGAATTTTTTCTAGATTTGTAACTCAACTTGGATTAACTGGCAAAGTCTTGCTCTTGTGATTAAAATGAGGAAAGACTAAACATTAATAGATCTGTATTTGCAATCTATTTTCATCTGACTTAAAAATCATAATCAAAGTCTTGACAAGAGTGGATATATTATGTCATCAGTAATTTGCATATACTCGAGAAGATTGTTATTGCATTTGAAATGCCACATTGCCAAATAACAAACTTGTAGTCTTACTTCACTAGGCATGTTCGGAAGATAGTATCATTCTTTGAAGTTTGTTGCCTTCCTTGAAGTGGTAAGGCATGGGGTTCTAAACACAAATACCTTAGACTCAACACAAATAGTTTAGATTGAGTTGAATGAGGAAATTTTACTAGAACTTGCCGTGCTTAGCAAATCTTAGTTTTATAAATAATTGATACAAAGCAGAGACCAGCAAGGCAGATAAGTGAGATGGAAGGAGATGGATTTTGAATATGATTGAGATGATCTTCCTTTTCAACTGGTCTGGTAAATTTGCCGTGAATTTTCTCTAATGCTTTTTAAGTGCTCAGTTGGTAGGGTGATGTTCTGCATACTCTGAGGCCTTGGGTTCAATCCCCAGCACTGCAAAAATGGAAGAAGGACCTGGCAGCCCACTCCAAAAATAATCAGCCATTGAGAACCCTATGAATAGCAGAGATGCACTGACAGAGTGCCAGGCACTCACAGGGTGGGGGATTGTCTCATTCTGTTGTACATAGGGTCACTACAAGTTGGACCCAACTCCACAGCACCCAACAACAACAACAACAACAAACATCCAACAAAGTTGACAAATATATTTTGAGATCTAGTATGTTGGAGTTAGACACAGATAGCCTACATCATAAAGATGAAGCATAAAGGATAAGAAACAGTAACTGATGTTGTATTGGTGGACGGTAAACATTAATGGATTCATCAATGGTAGAAGCAAAGGAAAAAGAAGAAAGAGTACATCCCCAGGAGGCTGTAGGAAGACCAGAGCACTTGCACTGGTTTTCAGATAGATTCCAAAAGGCTGAATCTATCTCATCTTGGAGGTCAACTAATCCCAAAGCGTTCTAGAGAAGGGTCAAGAACGTGGCACTGGAAGTTCCAAAGCTTTGTTTCTTTGTTTTAAACCCAATTAAGATATTTTGAGGTAAGATTTTCTGGGCTTCTCAGAATTCTATTTTCTTCTGATATGTTCAGTAAAGCAAGCGACCACTCCTAAACTCCTAGAAAATTAAACTTCCATGAAGCCATGAAAAATGCCATAAGAAAAAAAAATCTATTAGCATAAACAACATAAAAGTTGTTGTTGTCGTTAGGTGCCATCAAGTCGATTCTGACTCATAGAGACTCTATGTACAGCAGATCAAAAACTTCCCGATTCTGTGCCAGGCACATGATCTTATTTATGTTTTAAGCCCATTGTTGCAGACACTGTGTCAGTCCATCTGGTGGAGGGTTTTCCTTTTTTTTGTTGACCGGCCACTCTCCCAAACATGATGCCTTTCTCCAGGGATTGATCTTTCCTGACTACATGTCCGAAATATGTAAGACTCAATCTGGCCATCCTTGCTTCTAAGGAACACTCCGGTTGCACTTCTTCTAGGACAGATGTGTTGGTTCTTTTGGCAGTCCATGGTATATTCAATAGACACCTTCAGCACCACAATTCAAAAGCATCAATTATTTTCCTGTCTCCCTTGTTCAATGTCCAACTTTCACAACCATAGGATGCCACTGAAAATACCATGGCATGAGTCAGGCACACCTTCATCTTCGATGTGATATCTTTACTTTTCAATACTCTAAAGAGATCTTTTGCCACAGCTTTTCCTAGAGCAATGCATCTTTTGGTTTCATGACTATTGCTTCCACAGGTATGGATTATAGAGCCAAGCAAAGCAAAATCTTGGACAACCTCAATCTTTTCTCCACTTATTGTGAAGTTGCATACTGACACAGTTGTAAGGATTTTTGTTTTGTTGATGTTCAGTCACAACCCATACTGAAGGCTATGTTCTTTGTTCTTCATCAGTAAATGTTTTAAATCTTCTTCACTTTCAGCAAGCAGAGTTGTGTCATCTGCATAATGCAGGTTGTTAATGAGTCTTCCTCCAATCCTGATGACACACTCTTCCTCATAAAGTCCAGTTTCTCGGATTATTTGCTCAACATACAAATTGAAGAGATGTGGTAAAAGTATGCAGCCCTGACGCACACCTGTCTCAACTTTAAGCCAGGCAGTGTTTCCTTGTTCTATTTGAACTGCCTCCTAGTTCACATACAGATTCCTCATGAGTACAATTAGGTGTTCTGGTATTCCCATTTTTCAATGTGTTATCCATAATTTGTTATGATGCACACAGTCAAATGCCTTTGTGTAGTCAATAAAACATAGATCAACATCTTTCTGATATTATCTGCTTTCAGCTAATATCCACCTGACATCAGCAATGATGTCCCTGGTTCCCCACCCTCTTCAGAATTCCATTTGATTTTCTGGTAATTCCTTGTCTATATATTGCTGCGGTTGCTTTTGAATGATCTTTAGTAAAATTTTGCTTGCACGTGATATTAGTGATATCATTTGATAGTTTCCACATTCAGTTGGATCCCCTTTTTTGAGAACAGGCATAAATATGGATCTCTTCTAGTCAGTTGGCCAGGAGGCTGTTTTCCAAATCTGTTGGCATAAACATGTTAACACCTCCAGTGCTGCATTTGTTTGTTGAAATGTCTCTATTGGTATCCTATCAATTCCTGAAGCCTTGTGTTTCGTCAGTTCTTTCAAGGTGGCTTCCACTTCAGCCTTCAATACCATTGGTTCCTCTTCATATACAACCTCTTGAAATGGTTCTCATCTACCAATTCCTTTTGTATAACAACTCTGTGTATTCCTTCCATCTTCTTTTGATGTTTCCTGCTTTGTTTAATATTATCCCTGTAGAATCTTTCACTATTGCCACTCGAAGCTTGAATTTTTTCTTCACTTCCTTAAGCTTGAGAAACACAATAGTGTGTTCTTCCCTTTTGGTGTTCTTCCTGCAGCTCTTTGCACATGTCATTATAATATTTGTTTTTGTCTTCTTGAGCTGCCTTTTGAAATCTTCTGTTTAGATCCTTAACTTCATCATGTCTTCCTTTTACTTTAGCTGCTCAACGTTCAAAGGCAAGTTCCAGTGTCTCTTCTGACATGTAATTTGGTCTTTTCTTTTTTCTTGTTTTTTAAATTATGTTTTGCTCTCTTCTTGAATGATATATTTTTTGCCATACCACAACTTGTCTGGTCTCCTATCATTTGTGCCTAAAGTATTAAACCTATTCTTGAGATGGTCTCTGAACTCAGGTGAGATATACTTAAAGTCATACCTTGGCTCTCATATACTTTTCTTACTTACCAAAATCAAAATGTCTTCACTAAAACTTGCTCTCACCTTGCCTCTGGAAAACTACTAAAGAACCAGCAAGCTATAAGTACTAGCTGACTTTTTTATCATCAACTTTTTATTTCATGTTACCAACAGAATTTGTTTAGTTCACTGCATAAGAGTGGTTGCTTTAAGGTCATTTGTCTTAATTAGATGATCAAACATTCCTTAAAATATTTTCCTTATAGCAGAATGTATATTTCCAACTTTAAAACCAATTGGTATAATACCAAAAGCTAAATAGAACAGCCTTGACTCCCTCATTGAAAATTGTGCTTTCTCCCAGAAAATAAAGATATCAAATTACCTTGTTACGGTGACAGCGATGTCTTGAACCCTGATTCTGAGTCAAAACATCAATTTCCTAATTAGGACTTTTGTTCCTCCTCTTTGCAGTGATGCATGGAGATCTTGTCCAGAATGGAAACTGCTGTACATATTCTCATGCAAGTTTACAAGTGTGCAGCCCTTAAAAAACCTAACTTCCACATGACCCAGTGTGGACATGGGCTTGCATTCAAAGGTCAGTCAGCCTGGAATACAAAACTATGTAGTACTTTAGTAGAGTATCTTCAGAAAATGTCAAAAAAGAATTCACTCATAATTTGTGACCAAATCCTAAAATCATTTTTCCATACCTCCTTATCTCTTATCTCACACTAGCGGGAATTGTTCCCAAAGAATGTCTATCTCTTCATGTTAAATCTCCCTAAATCTGGCCACACTGTCTCCAATAGCTTTTCTCCTTATCATCTTTTTGGAGTCTTCCTCTCTCTTCTCTCTGGCATTTTCTAATGAAAATTGAACCAAATCAGTCTTGATTCAACTTAATTCTTCTCTTTATACACTACGCAGAATCTGTCCAGCAGAGGCCTGGGGAACCCAAGAGATGATAACAAATTCTCTTCAGAGGCCAGGGAAGGGGAGAGGGAGTTGCTATTTTATTTTATTTTATTTTACTTTATTATTTGTAGTTGCAGGGTGATATCTTTCTTGAGTTTTGACCAAACACTTGAGAACATGATTCCCATTGGGGCACTTAGGAAGAATTTTAAGAATGCGGTATTCTGGGGCATGTTGTTCTAATTTCAAAACATGGCCAAATTCTGGGGATTTGCAGCCATGAAAACAATGAAGGTCCTTTATACCAGTGGTGCCAACTCCTGCCATAGGACCTGAACTTTATTGCACTGACTGTTGATTGGCCTTTTGCAGAATCTGCATTTTGCTTTCCTGCATCTTCAGAAAGAAAACTGACATAGCTTCTGCATCCAGAATAAACAGTGATAGCTTCATTCAGATCTCCACATGCTCTACACCTTCCTTTTCCTGAGTTCTACCCATGCCAATGGTGAGCTTTCTAGGCATCCACACAGGGGGCAGCACATACAATAGAAGTTACCCTTTCATTCTGCAGTATATGTGATGAGGCACAGCCATTTCCTGAACTACAGAAAGTGCTTCATCAAAATCAGGGTTGGATAATTGAGTTTTGCACCTCACATAGAGAATGTTTCCACAATAAACCACCCAATTTTTGCAATACACAAAATTGCTACTTCAAAATAGATGGCATGATTCTGGCTCAACAGGGGCTCTAGTTTTTCAAATGTCTGGTTTGAAAAAGATCTTTCCTGTCATACAGTTAAAGTTGACAAACAACTAGAAGTACAGAATTGTTTTATTCAGAATGATTCTTGTTTAAGTTTTTTTTTTATTGCCGTTACTGTTTTGCTTCAAGACAGGCATAGCCCCTGATCATATTATCTCAAGGAAGCTGACTGACAGATAATCCACTTCAGCATTTCACCAGCCTTGACAGGCACAAAGGCTGCTGAATTCCAGGCTACAGGTACAGTCTGCTGCTGGCTACCAGTAATACCTGAAAGGAAAGTTGCACTGCCTGTTCTTTTTGTGTCTACATTTGGGAGAGATGATCGGGGGCTGGGCGTTTAGGGGAGAGATGTTTTTCATTATTGCTTCTTTAAAGGGGAAACTAGTACTAATATAGACATTTCTAAGTTTGGTTGGCTGTTTTTATGTTGAAGAACAGCATCAATTCACTGATATTTTCTTACTGGCTCCCCCAAGTGAGCCATCATGAACTTATAGTTCAACAGGTAGATTAGTAGTGGAATTAGGAATAGCTAGAAACCCTGTTGGGAGAAGGACCTGGCAACCCGCTCCCAAAAATCAATCTGCCATTGAAAACCCTATGAATAGCAGAGAAGCACTGACAAAGTGTTTCACCTGTTGTACGTAGGGTCGCCATGAGTCGGATACTGACTCGATGGCACCTAACAACAACAACAGAAACCCTGAGACACAAATCAATCACATTGGGATTTGCCTGTACGTTCAGGAATAACATCTCCATGCTGGTTCTGAGATGCCCTAGTTACCCACCCTTTCCACAAATACTTACTGAGTGGTAACTATGTGCTTGGTGCTACATCTAAGGCTAATGAGACAGAAGAGAATAGACAAACATGATCACTGACATCCTGTAGAGGAAACAGACCTAAGTAGAGAAGAAGAGAAAAGAAAAAAGAAAAGAAAAGAAAAAAAGAAAAAGAAAGAAAGAAAAAGCTAGTTTTAAGAAGTGTAAGTGCAAGAAACCAAGCAAGGGCAGTTTTTCAAGAAAGACCAACTACCAGTTAAGGAGGTCAGGAAGGACTTTTCTCAGAGATGGATTTCAGTTCCCTGTGACATTCCTTAAGAAATTTGAGACAGCTAAGCTAAGAACAATCATTTTCTTTTCTGGAAAAAAGAAAAAAGATGTGAAGTTCCTTCTACATTTCTCTAGTCTACTTCTAAACATGAGTCTAGAAAATGATCAGGAAAGGGTCATAGACTATGATAAGGAAAGAATCCTACAGGCTCTGCTTAAAGTCTTTCTTTTAGAGGATTGTTGAAAGACAAATTAGCAAAGCTTCTATCTCTCATCATGTGCTGTTGTTAGGAAAAAGTTGAAATCCTAAAATATAAATTCCAAATCTTTGTTGCAAACAGTCATGGGGCTCTGGAGAAAGTCTCCTTCTCAGTATAGTTGTAGTGTTGGCTACTACAACAGGAGGCCAAACCCACACCAAGGTTCCCAGAGTCATGGCGTCTGAAGACCACCATCAAGTTGCTATTCCTCAAGCCACCATTTCTACCTATTTATCTCTTGCTCTTCTGTCCAGTCCACCTTTCATCTCCTTTCTGTGTCCCACCTGCCAGGTGAGCACTCACAATGGTCCATTGAGATACAAGGGACATGTGGAAAGGCAAGTGCTGCTCCTTATTTACTCACATTTTGGATAGATCCTCAACTGTCCTTGCAAGATGAATAACATGTGACATGGTGAGTGAACAAAATCAATCTGCTCAAAAATGATAGAAGCATTTTCAGGACAACATACAGATATTGATCACGTTATAAAGGAGGTATTAGTTTTATTTACTAAACACTCCTGTTGCTGGGCTGGGTGGCAGCCAGTCAGAACTACAAAAGATGTTAGCCCAACTGGTTTGCATATTGCCTTTTTTTTAAATTATAGTTTCTCTAACCTCTCAGCTCTATAAATATTTACTCAATATTTTACCTTACTTCAAATTTAAGAGTTCAGTTGTCTCTCTTAACTAGTTCCTAAACACCAAACAGAAAAACCAGTTCTTAAAATGGAAGAGATAGCATCTGATTGACACACTGAAACCAGATTACATATTAAACAAGAAATGCCCTCCTTGAGCCAAGATCCCTGTGAAGTAAAAAACAAGTGACCTTCTCAGCAGATGATGTATCCATAAAATGGTTGGAAAGCTGCCCTGTTTGCACATGGAATCAGAAAATAAAATGAAATACAGAGAATCCATCCCATTCCTCTAATTTCATCATATTGCTACAGCCATTCTCCCCAGGGCTTTACTCTAACCCAGTTGCCAAGGAGGCGTGAGGGGTTATCCTCTCAGAAACACCATTAAGGATTCTGTGGGCTCTCTTGGGGATACTGTGAAAGGATTCTGTAGGGAAACTGGCTGCTTCTCTGTGCTCATCATATGGAAAGTATATTTCTCGACACAGCTGGCAAACAAATCTCTTTGAAGGAGATAGCCAAGAGGCCTGAGATTGGCCCTCGTATAATGAGTTCAGCATCTTTCACTCTCCCTAGTCTATAATATTCTTCCTCCCTTATAGTCATTTACTATTATTCAATATTTATGCAAGCTATAAATGTGCACAGCACTGCACAATATCACAGAGGGCCAGTGCAATAACAACACCTTCTCCTAAGAAATAGAAAGGGACTTACAAGTCAAGCCCCCGGGCAGAAGCTTCTAAGGAGAGAGGAGAGCAGAGAAACAGTGGATGGCTAAAGTCATCCAGCGTCAGGAACCTATTGTAGGCATGGGTGTCTTCTACTTGATCAGAACCCCTCTATCCTGCAATGGAGTCAAGAAGGAAGTAGCTTGACCTCGGTGTGTCACAGTTGTTTTGTAAATAGAGGTAGAAACAGTGGCTCAGAATTAAGACATGCACCATAAACTACAATGGATGTTCCCTGGCCACATTCAAGGTAGCAGAAGCTATTCAAAGAGCAGGACTTTATCAAGCAGTGTTTCTAAACTTAGGGTGTATAATCTGTGGAACATCTCCACCAATATTTCCTGTATCATATTTGAAAATAAACTGACTCTCATAATCACCAGCAATGACTTGAGTACATTTTCTGTTTACCAGAAAATAAGTGCAATGAAAGGTCATGGAAAACTACCCAAGGTCACATCATCTGAAAAGGACAGAGCTGAGGTCCAATCCCAAATTCCCTGACCTTAGTCCGTATTCCCCAGTGTTCTAACTGCTGCCTCTCCCTGCTCCTTCCTTGGTTGCTCTGGGCTTTGGTTCTTCAGCTTTCTTCCTTCCTTGTCAACTGTTTTCCCCAGATAGCTATTCATCTTTCACCTTCAACTCAAGGCATTCCCCAGCCCCTTTGGTTCTTTATTTCTCTCCCGAGCCCCTCTGTTTTTTATTTCTATATTCTTCCTGGGAAATCCCATCTATCTTGTCTCACATTTCAACCATCGGCTTTAGGTGGTGGACTTCATTACCTGCCCAGCCTTATGCTCAGGACAGAGAAAAGTTTGTGAACTTTAGAGTCAGACAAGCATGGGGTGAAATATCAGCACTGCCACATACCACCTGTGAGAGCTTGTTAAACTCTCTACAACTATTTTTCATCTTTAACATGAGGATAATACTTACCTTATAGCTGAGGCAGAGACTTCCACATGTAGCTTAATGTCCATTCTCCTCCAGTTTCTTAGTATTATAGCCCTGTTCCTTCTGTTTCTCTGAAGAACCCTGACTAGTGCATAAGTGGAAATCTTTCACAGCAGGGAACCAATCTCCCATAGATCTTTCTATATTCATTGTACACCCCAGGGTATGGGATCCAATGTCTGAGACTTACTTTGCATTTTCAACCTAAGTCTCTGAGCTTCTACTCTCTATATTTGGAATGGTTACCCCTTGGTATTTCTATGTTAAGATATTCCCTATCATTCCAATGAAATTCCAGTATGCACTTAGCAATATTATTCCTCTTTGCCACATAGTCCCTTCTGGACACAAAAGCACTCTTCCTACCCCCACATAAGTTCCAAAAGAGTATGGACAGTATCTTTTTGGTTGGCCACTGTATTCCCAATACACAGATGAGACTCTGACTTAGCAAGTGCTCTAGTCTACACATATTGGCTGAATAACTGTAAATGCTATTGAACATCATTTCCCCCTCACATATATTGCAGTATTGATTATAGCCTGCCTTTGAGTCCAGCTATGTCAGTTCTTGTCTCCATTCCCTACTAGGTAGTGAATAACAATATATCTTACTAATCATGGCATCAGGGCTTCAAACCCCCAAAAAAGTTGGTTCAGGTTTGGGTGGGAGTCTAATGTATTAAAATTTAGAGGGTTCAGTTTTGGCAGGGTTTAAAATAATCTGATTTATAGATAGATAAAATATTTTTCAACTTTTTTGCTCAATTTTTAAATAGATAATGATATTTTTAAAAATTAAAAGCTAATCCTGAACCCAGTTTTTTACTGGGTTTGGGTTTAAGTTTGAGCTCAGAAAAAAATTTTAGATACTTGAACCAGAACAGGTTCAGGGTTGAGGTTTGGGTTCTGTTTGAAGACCTGCTATACAATAAGACTGAAATCCAAAGCTTAACTGAACCTGAGCCCTCTAAAGTTTAACCTAGTGAACTCATACCCAAATCTGAACCCAATTTATCACAGGTTTGATGGCCTTCTTGGCATCTCTCATGCACCTAAAATATTTTTAAACACTAAACTTATGATAGATATTTGTAATATTGAACAGAATATAAACAGTGTTTATTCTTTTCAAGATGAAAAGGAAGATTTGAATTAAATAAAGTATGCTGTTTTTCTTCACAAAGGGAATTCTCTGCTATCCATAAAAATCCAGAAATTCCTAAAAATCATGGATTCAAATTTAATTACTTATATTTCTTGATTATAACATTTTAAACTGTAATAACTATTTCCATATTAAGTGATGCCTGCTGTTCTCAGACTGCCTACCTTTACTGCAAAATTAATATAGTCTTGAATCTCAAATTATAGAAATAATACAAATATTTTATTCCTTGAGAAATATTATTTATAAATTTAAGTCATCTTTGGGAAGGATTCTTTTCAAAAATTAACTCAAAATTAATTTAGGGTATCTTATTATGACTATGAATAGTTAGAGGATGCTACCAAAAGCAATTGTTGCCTTAAATATTCATTTATGATAACTTTAACAGAAATAAAATTAGTTTTTAAATAAAACACTTTTACTTATTAATTCTTTGGCAAATTATAATAGTGTATAGAATTTCAAAAAATTAGGGTTTGTTTTAGGGGGAAAAATTACTCATTGTTGGAGAAATTAACTTTTTAAAAATGGAATCAAAGAGGAATATCTATCCCTTGAGAACGCAAATGAGGAATTGAAAAATTCACGAAGAAATTATTTATACTAATTTATACAAAATAAAGTTCAAAAATAAGATAGTTTCTCCAATATCCTACCCAAGCACCTTAGTAAGCACCATGTAAACTCTGGCCTTTCAGAGAAGCTCTGGCACTTCTGTTGCTCACTCTGTCCAGCACTCAGCAGCCTGCCTCTTGCCTCACCTTCACAGGAGCATGTCCCCTTGGGTGGAGTGAATACTTACTTATGTGGCTTCACCTCTCTTCCAGGCCAGTAGCATCAAAGTTCTGGGCACATCCGTGCGCTTGATGGTTCTGTGCAAAAGGCAGATGCCCAGTGCTGTTTCTGGGTGGTGCAGCCAGTATCTGCCTGCTGCTTCTCCTGCCCTCCTCCCAAGCAAGTCAGGTAGGGCTAGCGGGCCAGCCTTTCCACTCCGCCCATCCACAGTGCTTGAGGGGCTACAGACAGGCCCCATACCAATCTCCCTTTCATCTGTGCTGTACCTAAAGCTCATCTTTTGAGAGCCACCAGTGCCTCCCAACAGCCCTGTTAAAAGCATTTCCGGGGCATTGGTCTTCATTGTATGAAACTGTTCTGAACCTGATAGGAGGTCTCATTCCCCTGCCTTCTCCCATTATGTTGTAGGAATGCCCCAGACATGGAGCGTTAAAGATCACCTCCGCACACCTCCAAACCCTCTCCATGGAGGAGACAGTCCCTGTGTCTGGGCCTCCTTTGGGCCCAAAGTTAAAACTAAGGACAGCTGAACCTTAACATTCACACAAACAGTGAATTACATATTTAAGTTGAGCTATTGGTGCTGCTTCTGTCAACATAGCAAAACTGGTTTAAAAATATATCATTTTTACTATCCTGGGACATGGAAGGCACTATTCAAAAAATATCCTTGCTGCACAAAATTCAAAGGAAAATACCTCCACTTAAGAGCACATTCACCACTATAAACTCAACAAATGGCAAGAGGAGTGTGTTCTTAACCTCTTTCAGACAAATGAAGGGAGGCTAATGCTACCCCACTTTGTCCCCATACTCCCCACCCCAACACACACACACACACACACACACACACACCCCACAGAATGGCTTCTACTATGGATGTGTTATTTGCATTCATATGGACAACTTTGACAGTGGTAGAAAGGAAGTATTCAAGATAAATACATACTGACCACTGAGTTTCCAAGCAAATTCTTGTTAGTGTTGCACTACTTCTTGGGGAAAACAGGGGTGTATCCTCAGATTTAAGATTTAATGAGGATTCTAGGAGAGCAGACCAAATTGCGGCCCCAGAAGATGAATGACAGGCAGTTAGGTCCACATCTGATCTGTTTTCCAGCATGCTAAGCTTCACTCACAACCTGTCTTCAGATTCACGTTTTGCTGCAAAAAGCAAACCTGCTTTGCTTTGGAAAACATAGTTCATTGGATATGAAATGTCTCTCAGTTGATACCCAGAAGTCCAGCCATAAACAAACCCAGATTATATTTGCAGGCAGCAAGGTATTGGGTTACCACGTCCTTCCGGAGCATATTTGTTACAACCCCATTGAAAGTCAGCTGGGCTGGCAGAGCAGCTCTCATTTGCAAAAGAGAAAAATGAAGATGGTGCCAGTGGATAAGGCTGGAGTGCTAGCAGGTGTACACAGTGATGACTGAACACTGGCTCTCAGCCTGGCTACAACAAAATTACCTGGAAACCCGGTTGGAAATATAGCTTTTTGAGTTCCACCTATTACAGGCAAGTTGTGTCTTCCCCAAAATTCCTACACCAAATAGCTCAGAATGTGACTGAATTTGGAGAAAAGTCCTTTAAAGAGGAACTTAAAGTTAAATGAAGTCACTGGGGTGGGCCTAAATGTGACCAGTGTCCTATTGAGGAAAGATGAGAACATAGACAAGCACAGAGGGAGAACCATCTGGAGACAAAGAGGAGATGCCTACCTACAAGCCAAGGAGCAAGGCCTCAACAGAAAACAACGCTGCCAATACCTTGGCCTCAGCCCTCCAGCTTCCAGAACTGTGAGGGAATAAATGACTGTTGTTTAAGCCACCAGGTCCATGGTACTTCGTTATGGAGTCTGAGAGGACTAATAAACCCTCTATATATAATGAATCAGTTGCTCTAAAGGTCAGGGGCAGGGGTGAGTCTAACTCAGCATGGATTGACAACCAACAACATGGACTGACTGTCTTTCTTTCTTTTCTTTTCTTTTCTTTCCTTCTTTCCTTCCTTTCTTTTCTTTTGCTTTCTTTTCCTCTTTCTTTCTCTCTCTCTCTTCCTTCCTTCCTTTCTTCCTTTCTTTCCTATCTTTTCTTTCTTTTCTTCTTTATTTCTTTTCCCATTTCTTCCTTCTTTCCTTTCTTCCTTCCTTTCTTCCTTCCTTTCCTTTCCTTTCCTTTCTTTCTTTGGTTCTGGGAGGCTGAACCAAGGCCCTTGCAAATACTTTGCAAGCAAGCACTCTACCACTGAGTTGCACCCTCAACCCCTATATTTTTTTAGTATTCATCTTGAGACAGGGTCTCCCTAAGTTATGCAGACTGCCTCTGGCCTTGAACTTACCATGCTCCTGCCTTCACCTCCTGAGTTGCTGGGATTATAGGCATGAACCATGATGCCTGGCTCCAACATGGACTTCTTCCCAAGGAACAAAACAGCTTTCTCTTTGACCTGTTCTCACTGTGACCACAGACACCCTCTCAGCTGTCCATAGCAGAGTCTTCCTTCTTTCTCCTCCCTTTTAACTTGACTCTTACAAAATCATTGCCACATTTTGGTTCTAGGAGTTTCAAAGAAATTTCTCTCCTCAGAACTGCTTCTGCCAAAGCCATTGGAAATACAGATCAAAGAGGTATTTTAAGAGGACATGAAAATCTATTTCCTAAAAGAAAAATGTAGGGAGAGAAGAGGATCAGGTCAAGATGATTGAAATCATCAATGGTTAAGAGATAGAGGACTGAAGATGCTCAAAGGATCCAGGATTACATGCGTAGGCAAAAGAGCAGTTCATGGCATGTCATGATGTGTTGGTCTGTTCTGTGTTGCTGTAACAAAATATCAGAGGCTAAGTAATCTTTAAAAAAATAAAGGTTACTCACCTTATAGTTTTGGAAGTCCAAGAGCATGGCATGAGCATGCTGGCAAGGGCCCATGAGACTTTGTCTCATCACAGAAGGCAGAAAGGCAGCTAGCCACATGTAGAAGGAGAAGATCACATGGAAAGACAGGAAACAAGAGAGATTCAGAGGCTAGGCTCTTTCTATAACTACCCACTTACATGGAGGTCTATATCCATACCACCCTTATGTCCAATCCTGTTTGATCTCAGAAGCTAAGCAGGTCCAGACCTGGTTAGTCCTTGGATGGGAGACCACCTAGGAATACCAGGTGCTGTAGGCATGGAAGAAGGGCCTGGCAACTCACTCCTGAATCAATCAGTCATAGAAAACCCTATGAATAGCAGAGAAGCACTGACAATAGTGCCAGGCATGGCACATTGTGGGGTAGTATTTCATTCTGTTGTACACAAGGTTGCTATGAGTCAGATCTGACCCCACAGCATCTAACAACAATAACACTTACATGGGAACTAACTGTTTGTAGCAGGAGAATTACATTAATCCTTTCTGAGAGTGACACCCATGACCTAATTACCTAGCATGAGGCTTCACCTCTTAAAAGTTCTGCTTCCACAATACGGCCACACTGGGGGTATACTTGCAGCACATGATATTTCAACAGACAAATTCAAATGGTATTCAAACTATAGTGCACAAGTTATTAGTCCTAAAGTTCTCTAGCATCCCTGGGGGCTGGAAAGCTATGGTCATTTCTTAAGGTATCATCATGGAAGATTACCACGAAAATCCCAATTCATAAATACAGGGTCACGGTGTTCAGGAATTTGTACTATGCAGTCTTGCTATTTGACAATCTGAAGCCATGCAGGGATCTCTCATTTTCAGAGTTCTTGAGGCTCTAGAAGCCACATATGCACAAAAGAGAGCCTTGTGTGTCATTCTGTTTTCACAATGGCAAAATATTCAAGAGTGAAAGGAAATGATAAAGACCCTCCTATATCCATCATTTAAATTATTCAGTTGGTTCTTAATGTCATGTTTCATCATTACTGCTTCTTGTCCCTTAGATTTTCAACTTTGCATTTTATTTGCCTAAAATCAAATATGATCAGCAATACCTCCTAATTAGGTATAGGTACAAGTGTTTCTGTGGCCCAGCCCCACTCAATCACCACCATTGAATTTCATGGTCACTTGTAGAATTTCATGGTCAAGTATTCATTTGTTAAATCAATAAATATTTATCAAGTACCTATTACAAGTTAGACATATTCCAATTCGTAGGACCATCATAGTGAATATAACTGATTAAATTGCTGTTCTCAGTGAACTTAATTTCTTGTAGTAGAAGCAGACAATAGACAGGTAAGTAATTATGAGAATAATTCAGACAAACACTATAAGAAAACTAAAACAGGGTGAAGAAATAAATCAGTGGCCCCTGATTAGCGGTACCAGCATCATCTGAAAACTTGCTAGGAAAGCAAATTTTTAGGGCTCACTTAAGACTTTTCGAATTAGACACTATGGGGGTGGGGCTCAACAACATGATGCATGCTAGAGTTTGAGAACCACTACTATAATAAAGAATGGTTAGGGGAGAGTTACTTTAGAATGGCTGGTTAAGAATAACCTATCTGATAAATGACATCTGAGCTGAGACTTGGATGTCATTTTAGTTAGGGCATGTCTTTGTCTGAATTCTCCACCATTGTCACATAAGCTCCCCTAAAGTCTTTGGTCTTTATTTCATGCTTACTAAATACTGTCTGGCTGGGATTTGGCTCAGTTGGTAGAGCGCTGCACTGCAGTCTCTGAGTTCCCGAGTTCAGTTCCCAGCACCGCAAAAGGGGGAGAAGGGCCTGGCAATCCACTCCCAAGGCAATCCTGAAACAGTCAGCCATTGAAAACCCTATGAGGGTCACTATGAGTCGGATACCAACGCTACAGCACCTAACAACAACAACAACAACAAATACTGTCTGCAACCATACACTGTGGTGTCTGATCCTGTCAGATCTTGGAAGCTAAGCAGGGTCAGGCCTGGTAAGTACTTGGATGGGAGATGGCCTAGGAACACCAGGTGCTGTAGGTATGGGAGAAAGACCTAGTAACCCACTCCCAGAAAACAATCAGCCATTGAAAACTCTATGAATAGCAGAGAAGCATTGAGTACAGTGTTTTGTCTGTTGTACATAGGTTTGCTATGAGCCAGACAGTAACTCGACAGCACCTAACAACAACAAACACTGTCTGATTATACCTTCCCATCAGGGCTGGGTTTATGGCTGTGTGGCCTGAGCAGGCACACTCATCCCTGTGTTCAGAAGGGCTCCAGACTCAGCTTAATGCTCTGCTATTGTCATCTCAAAATTCTCAGTAGTTTTATCTATGAACTTGTATTCTATAAATGAAGTCCAATAAGACAATGGAGCATGAACATTAAATGTGCTATCCTGTTCCCATATAGCATCTGCATTCCCTTTGAGCACAGAAGTCTGGTGGACCTGCCATGCATAGACTGTTCAGTGGGACTCAAGGTTAGTTTAATATAAGTGTGCTATGTCTACAATGGAGTAAGAAGGAGCACTGACAGCCCAGAGAGGCCAGGTTCTCCATTCTAACCAGAATGTGCTTCAAACATAGAAGGAATGCAAGAACTGAAAAACAAGAATTACCAAGGAACCCCCACTGTATTTTTTCCTACCCATTTCTTCCCTACATTGCCAACCACACCCTGGAAAACAAGGCAAACAAAGAAAAAAGTAGGAAAAGGTATAGTTCCTTTTCTTTTCAGTTCTTTCTTATTCTTCCATAAGCCAAAGTGAGGAATGTTAATACAAAGTGGACAAATGAAAAAGTGAACTAAAAGCAATTAGTTTTGTATAGCAATTCTACTGTTCTGGTAAGAACAAAATACATGTGCTTGCATGTGCTATGAAATACCCATTGTTTGATTTCAAGGATTCCTGATACGAGTGAAAATGCTCTTAAATTTACATTTAAAATCAGCACTGCACAACATAAAGATAACTGATAAAATGGATGCTAACAGTATAAATTTTACATTTTTTCTTTTCATAAAATGACATGAGCAGCAAATTTAAAAGACCATAATAGGTTGAGCAAAAGACCACTGAAGAAAGGGGGAAGCCTTACATTTCAATTCCTCTAATGAAAAAAAAATGCCTCCTGCTTTTTGAACAGGACCTTCACATTTTCCTTTTGCACTGGTCTCCATAAATTACGCAGCTGGCACTGCTTGCAATTAGAAAATCTTCCCCAGAGAGCGAAGGCGCACTCACCATGCCGGCAGGAGCATTCCAAGACACAGAGCAGCTGTATTTCCCTCTGTCACAAATGGGTCATCATGTTGAACATCCGTCCTTGGGAAGGTGCCAGGCAGCACTGTTATCAGAAGGGCACAGCTGTATCTGTATCTGTGAGGAAGGGACAGCCTCCATCAGTTAAAAGAGGAAACTCTTCTGTCCAGATCCCACCTGTCCCCATGATGGTAGTAGCTTCTTTAAGAATAAACAGGAGAGTAGTTTCCAAAACTAAGTACAATACTAAGTCTCCAAAGAACTGGCCCAACTGTTATGAGGCCCCTGGGCCATTTCCCAACAAGCCAAAGATGCAAAGGGAATAGAAATACAGACACAGCCCAGAAGAACAAACACAGCAGGAAAGCATGAGCTAATTGACTGGTGCTGAGACATTGTACACACAACCCAGTCAGACTCAAGGAGCAGGATTCAAGTTGTGTAAAATGATGAGATTTCAGGGCCAATTGTAATTCTGCCTTCTATTACAATTGCGAGTTACACCCACATTTAGTGGAAATGGGTCCCCTTCTCTAGCCACTTCCAACTCACATCTCATGCCTTTATCACCCAACCTGTAAGGAAAATTTCCCTTCACTTCACCTTCCCAGGATTCAACACTGGGAACTTCACTTATAGGCAGTTCCAAGTCCTGGTGTGTGTCACCTCACACGATGGGATCTATCACCCCAGCCACTTCAGTCCATGAGAAATCTGGAATCCCTCTCACACGTGGTGCCTGGCGAGGCACAAAGGCTGTTTCATGAACTCAGGCAGGTTTATGAGGCTGAATGTGTCAAGATTTCGGGGTTGTAGCACTCTCCTACTCATTTCTTATTAAGATGCTCCTTCATCATTGGAAATTCCTTTCAGTCCCAAATGACTTTAGCACTCTTATTGAGCCATTAGTTAAAAGAAAATGCTTAGAACCAAAATCCTTACCTCCCCATTGAACCCATTAGCTTTTGGAGATCCACTTTTACAAGTTGTCTAAATGCTGACCCTGGGGAATATGGTGTTCTATTAGGTGAAAACATGAGTAATGGATTTTTGACCTCAAAATAAAGAAATAAATATCTTTCTTTGATAAGTAACGCATGGGAAACATTCTGGAAGAGTTCAAAGGTGAACTTTATGCCCCACTCTGCTACAGAAAAGCTGTCTTTGGTATACCTTGCCAAGAGGCTGAAGGCCAGAGGGAATGCCAGGGCCCAGGTAAATGTGGGCAAGCCAGGCTAGCCTTCTAATCAGCCATCTGTGCCTGACTAGGTTCTTCTGTCTGGCTCTCAAGTCTCCTCATCTTCAAGGCTGGGCTAGATCTGAGGTTTTTCCAGCTATGCTCCATGATGTTCTTAAGAAACAGGTTGTTGAACTTTAGTTAGCATAAGGAATCACCTGAGAACCGCATTCACCATCCACATTCCAACCTCTGGGGTCACAGAGGGAAGAAGATCCAATAACCTTAATTACTATGAAGCTCTTTGGCTGAATCTGATGCTGGTGATCCTAGTGGTGCTTCAGAAGTTTTAGAGGGAAAGGATTGATGAGAAAAGGGCCCTACCACCTCTTTTACCACATCAACAAAGGGAGCTGAATTTTCCTCTAATATCAAGCTCCTCATAAAATCCAGTTTGTTAAAGACTCAAAACCTAGCAATAAGGGTTGAAAAGACCAATACTGTTTTCCATCTATAGCTGTACCAAGCTGGTGTCCAATCTTGTCAGATCTCAGAAGCTAAATAGAGTCAGGCCTGATTGGCACTTGGATGAGAGACCAGTTGGGGATACAGGTGCTGCAGGCTTAGGAGAAGGACCTGGCAGCCCACTCCCAAAACAATCACCATCAAAAACCCCCATGAATAGCAGAGAAACACTGACAATAGTGCCAAGCATGACACAGTGTCAGGTAGTGTTTCCTATGTTGTACATAGGGTCACTATGAGTCAGATTTGATGGCACCTAACAACAACAACAGTCTCCTAATGCTCCGTGTGGTGCCAAATGTTGAAGATTCCAGGATGATGGGTTTATCTTAGAGTAGGCACATTCAGTGCTTTAACAGCCCCCACTGTACCCTCCCAAACAGAAACTTCCATAGTACATTGGAGAAGAGATACTTCTCCCTAGACTGCAGGGGTCATCAAGGAATGTAGTAGTAGTAGTAGTAGTAGTAGTAGTAGTAGTAATAAATCAGAGACACTTCACCTCAGTAAAATAATTTTTTCAAATAATTATGGTTATGAATTGAATTGTGCCCCTCAAAAATATGTTGAAGTGCTAATCCGAACTACCTCAAAATGAGACCTTGCAGATATGAAAAATTAAGATGAGGTCATACTGGAGAAAGTAAGCCTTACATCTGCCAGATATGCAAGACAATGTGAAGACGTGAGGGGAGAATGTCACATGACAAGAAACAATGGTTAGAGCCCCAAGCCAAGGATTGACTGACTGTAAAACCAGAAACAAACAGAAAAGCATAAAACAGGGTCTCTACTGACACCTTAATTTCAGCTTCCAGCCTCTGGTGTTGTGATAGAATTAATTTCTGTCATTTGAGCTGCGCGGTTTTTGTTATGGCAGGACTAGGAAACTAATGCTATTTATTCCTAAATGTACAACTGGTAAAAATGATTCTTGCAAAAGCTACTCTTTTATCTTAATTTAATTTCCAGTTGAGGAGTCTGGAAGATTACCCAGACTTACCCAGGCATTTTTGATCTTTCTACCTACCATCTTTCAAATGCAACAAGGTCCATCTCTACAGAGTTTCAGTGCATTATTACAACATTCTCTAGGTCGCAGCAGGCCGCGTGGCCCCATCACTCCATGTGTCTCATCCTTTCACAGAAAAAGTTGTTAACTGGTTTCAGGCATAAAGCCAAAAGGCTTTTAAAAAAATGTTTAAAAGGAATAAACGATTTCCATGTAAAAGGATTCCAAAAGCTCATGTTTTTATAGGGGGAAGGAAACATTGTACATTCTGAAGGTTCTGTGGAAATGGGCATTTCCAGGTAGGGGATAAAAGAAGAACTTCTCATTTTTTAATCTCACTGGATATTATGATAATTAAAATGTCTTGTCAAAATACCACCCCAGAGGTACTTACAAGTCACTGAGTTAAATTAGCTGAAAATACTTAAAATATTTTAAAATAGAATATTATTTGAATTGTAGACTCACGTTTGTGAGAGGATTCCTATATTTCACAGTTAGGACATTTAGTTTTATTCTGAAAGAAAAGCCAGTAAACAGGAATCCTATTTTAGAAAAAGATGTACTAGTCAAAACTGACAAAATTAAGTGTGACAGTTAGATTTTACATGTCAAAAATACCTAGGATCTAATATTGAACTTTTTCATTTTGCTTTAAGATTTAAAACATTTTTATGAAACATGTTTTATGAAACATATCTAAAAATATTTAAGATTTAAAAATTAAAGGAACTCTGGTATTCTTCCCATTTGCCTTGTGATATAGATTGTTAACCAATACATAAATCCCCTATGAAGACACTGCCCTTCCAGATGCATCTCTTCCCAGTCCCTCCCCCATCTACCCTGCTATTCTGAATTTCCTACCTTAATTTTTGACAAATGAAAACCTGAGGTCTACTACAATCACATTCAGGTAAGTTCCATTGTTCCAAATGAGAAGGGCTTGCCTTGTACCTTGACATAAGCAAACCTGTAACAAGGTAACCAGACCATCGGCATAACAAAACTGACATTGGTATACTTAAATTTTGATTCAACGAATAATAATTTTGTTTTCACAAAACTTTAAGGACCTCAGATAATATAGAAATTGAACTGTGATGATTTGTATTATCACAGATGCTTATTTGTTCTACAAGCACTCATGGTGTCTCCACAGTGGGCCAAGAACCACTTGGCACTAAGGACACAGGTAAATAGGATGTAAGCCTTAACATAATAATACTTCCTACAATTGCATCTCATAAAACAACAGAAGTAAAGGAGATTAATAATTGCTTAAGGAAAGTACAAACCTTGATAGAACACCTAGGTCTCCCTGGTGGCTGCATGGTAGCCTGCCTAGATTTTGTCCTTCTATTCCACTCTCCTCCTTCCTGCACAAGATTGAGTCTGGGCTCACTTGTGTGCAGCACAGAGGACCATCCTAAAAGGAGAGTTTAAAATTATTGACTCAGAATGATCCAGGAGTTTGGAGAGACAGATCTGCAGCCATACCACCCTGGCATCTGACTGCACCTAATCTGGAAAGCTAAGCAGGGGTGGCCTACTTAGTCCTTAGATGGAAGACCAGCTGGGAATACCAGGTGGTGCAGGCTAGGGACAAGGACCTGGCAATCCACTCTGAAATAATCTGCCATTGAAAACCCTATGAATAGCAGAAAAACACTGACAATAGTGGCACAGTGTCAGGGAGTGTTTCTTTGTGTTGTAAACAGGGCTACTAGGAGTCAGACTGACTTGATGGTGCCTACCAACAACAACATTTGCAATTTATTTGTTTGTATGTTTGTTTGTTTGTATTTCAATGCTATGGGTTGAACTCAGGGCTTCACACATTCTAGGCCCATGCTCTACCACTGAGCTAGACCCTTAGTCACTTATTATGTTTTTATTTTTGAGATAGGCTCTCGCTAATTTGCACAGGCTCCCTCTGGCCTTGAATGTGTGATCCCATTGCCTCAGCCTCCCAAGTTGCTGGGATTATAGGTACACACCACAGCACCCAGCTGTTTACCCTGTTTTGAACATCACCCAATGTATATATGTGCCAAAATTACATGGTACCCCCATACATATGTATAATATTTACATTTTTATATTTCAATTACAAAATTAATTTTTGATGATTACCTATAACTTTAATATTTAAATTTTTAACATAAAACAATTTTCTTCAATGTATTACAAATTGCTAGAAAGTACAAGTCCCAAATGTTACAAATACTTAGAAGGTTCATTTTCTAGTAGAAATAGATAGAATGAGAGAGCAAAAGTGTGTAAGAAGGGCCTTGCTGAATCCTTAGGCTAAAGGTACCTGAAACAGGATAGTTTTTCTTAGAATATACATTGATTCCTGAATGACAAGAAAAAATCTAGTCATTCCCAATTCCAAATAAGCCAAACTTATAGCCCTTCAGATATGATTGTCCAACTGTACGCACCTCCTCTCCTTGGGTTCTTGAACTTGCATTTGATTTTTTTTAATTAATAAATGTGAGTGAGGTACAGAATTGTAAGGCTTTTGCTACTTCCATCGTGCACCTATTACATCATTTTTGGTTATACTTAAATCAAATTACATAATTTATGAAACTCTGATTAATATGTAGTAAAAATCATATGCAATTATGGGTTATAGTCCTGTTCCTTTTGCATGTATTCATGGAGTTGTATCATGTAACCTGAGATTGTCCTCTCCCCCTTTTTAGCCCTCTGTATTATTTCCCCTCCCCTACCCCACTTCCATAATCTTTGCTCCCCCCTGCTAACCTTCTCCCCTTTCTTTCTACTCTACTTATATTTTCCCTTCTTAGATAAGCCTGAACAAAACTGATTTTTAAAAATGATCTAAGAATATCAAGGAGCTACAAAGCTGAATTATCTCTAATCAACATGAAGGAAATCATAAATCTCAGTAAATTATAACTTCAAAATATTGTGATTGGTACAGTTCTGTAGAACTAGATCCACTTCTATAGTCTACAACTTCAGCCACACAAACATTTTCAGTTCATCAATATTTCCCAACCAATTAGCCAGCCCTTCTCATTCCCAAAATATATGCAATTAAAACTAATCTTAAATTGATTATCTTGTATGTACTATTAATTGCTAAAAGATACACATGTTATTGCTTTGGTTGCAAGCAACAGAAATAAACTCTGATTAATTTAAACAAAAAATAGTAAGTTATTAGAATGAAGAAATTGCTGAACAGTGAAGGCTTGACAAAGACAGACAGCAAGACATCCTGAGAGTCTCCATGACTGAGCAGAAGTTCCCTGTAAAGAGCTGATTTACACTTAACTTGGCCTCGACCATCCCAGTCCATTTCTCAGAATTTCAAGAGCAAGAATTTAGTGGGCCTAGTTTGAATCACATGCCTGGCCCTAACGCAGTGAAGGAATGGGTTCAGAGTTCAGCATGTTTATTTACAGAGTGGGGGTGAATGGTTATAAACCCAGAAGTTGATTTTTGCATTTAAGTGTATTTTTAAATAATTTTTAAAATATTCTTTAAGGAGTAAAGTTTCTTAGTCTATCACATTGCTTCTTTTCTTAGACTTATCCTGGACACAAAGCCCACCTCTGTGGGGACTGGTTGGGAGGAAACTAGCAGTGAGGACACATAAAAGAAGATGAACACAACATACAACCTGATGCTCTATATTCATCTCAACATTGAAGAGCCACGTTGTGATTTATTCTTCATCCCATAGACATGGAGAGCTCAGGAAAAGCGTGAGTCACTTATAGCTACAAACAGATGAGAATTCCTGGGTCATCAGGATGGAATGACTTTACTTACTCAGAAGCACTAATTAGAGCATTCTTTCCTATTAAATAGCCAAGAAAGGGACTCTACAGAATAAGCTCCACATGATATTCCCAATATCGTTCTGACAAGGAGACACTACCCTTCTTTGTGACTGATTAAAAATAAAAACAAATAACTAAAAATATCTGCTCCAAAACACAGGATAAGGAAGAAGCTGCCATTCTGGATTGACATAGGGAGATTGTCTACACATAGAAATTTACTTCTTCAAGCAGCAAATGCGTCCACAGTTTCTTTCTGTAGGGAAGGTTGCCTGATGAGCTTGGTTTTGAATTACATGAAAAGACTTATACACAGTGAAAGCTTTGAGTCTAATGAAAAATGTCAAATGGAAAATGTAACTAAAAGAGTCTTGCTCAAAAAAAAATCCCTCCTGATGAAACTTGAAATCAATATTGATGAATTTGGCTCGCCCAGTTTTTGCTGAGTGGAATGGTCTGGGTTGGTAGGAGAAAAGTTATTTTAGCTGTATTTCCTCAGCATGCCAATAGTTTCTTCCAGCATTCTTCCAGCTACACATGTGGCATACATTTATTATTTACAATACACACACAGGAAGCGCTTGATTGATGAGCTAACCCCTTTTTCAGAAAGATCTTTTCCAAATGGGCCTTTACACTGTATGTGTTAAATGAAGTATCATAAAGTCAGCAAGATATACTTTTTTACCCTTAGATTTTATTTCCAATAAAATTACAAGGATGATTTTTGGTAGACACTAAAATATAATTATATATATATACATATATATATATATATATATATATATATACACATATATATAATTATAGGTAAATATAGATTGTGCCTCTATATTTTTCTCTTTACATGCTCTCTAACATGTCCTATAGAATGTGTACGTGGGCTTATGCAAATAAAAGGGGAGAGACAGATAACCAGCAAGGGAGGGAAGACTGATATGTGGATTGTTCCCAACAGAATGCATTCAGATGAAGTAGATTATTGTATTCACAGAGATTTAACCCATATACTTAGATATTCATATTGTGCTATTATATGAAATAAGAACTATAATCATTCCAAGTGCTGTGGAGTTTTGTTAATGTCATAAATTTAATTTTGAAACATTAGTATTGCCACAGTAGGAATGTTCCTATTTACTGTTAGAAAGTAAATTTTGCTTTTAAAGGACTGAATAATCCTTAGGACAGTGTCAAATTAATATTTGATTTGGTTTAAGCTTTGGCTTTAAATCTGACCACATCTAAATGTAGTTCTGTTTTAAGATTTCTTAGAATGAACATATATTTGTGTTGTGTGTGTATGTGTGCTGCAGTATAGGCTTCCTTTCAAAAGTATTCTCTAAGAGTACATGTCATGGACAATTATATTCACAAGATATAATATTCATGTATCTCTGTGTATACATATATGTATTCATATGTAATATTTATTCATACATATTCATTGGTGTATATAAATATTGGGATATTACACAAAATAATATATATATATATGTATATATATATATATATATATTGCATTGGGAAAAGCTGTTAAAGTATTGAAAAGTAAAGATGTCACATTGAAGACAAAAGGTGCACCTGACTCATGCCATGGTATTTTCAGTCACAGCATATGGTTGTGAAAGCTGGATGCTGAATAAGAAAAACAGGAAAAGAATTCATGTTTTTGAATTATGGTGCTGGAGATAAATATTGAACATACCATGGACTGCCAAAAGAACCAATAGATCTGTCCTAGAAGTGCAACCAGAGTACTCATTGGAAGCAAGGATAGCTAGACTGTGTCTTACATATTTTGGATATGTAGTCAGGAAGGACCAATGCCTGGAGAAGGACATGATGTTTGAGAGAGTTTGGGGGGGAGGGTGTCAAACACAGAAAGGAAGATCTTCAACTAGATGGATTGACAGTGTCTGTAAAAATGGGCTTAAACATCAAAATGATTGTGTGCCTGGCACAGAGTTGGAGAGTGTTTCTTTGTGTTGTCCATAAGGTCCCTATAAGTCAGACCCACTTCAATGGCACCCAACAATAACAGCATAGGCCTGGAATATATCTGATTTTAGATAATAATATTTAACATTTTTAGTACTGGCAGGCTTTATTCCAAATGACTTATATATATTTATTAATTTATTCTGCATGACAACTCCATAAAAGGGATCATTATTATTTCCACTTACAAGTGATGAAGCAGAGGCACAGATAGGCTTTGTAAGTTACCTTACATTTTCCTCTGGAAGGCTGAGCCAAAGTTAGTGCCCAGAGAATCAGATGCAGGGCTTATGTGCTCAACCAGCATGCCATAGAGCAAAGGTCAGCAAAGTTGCTATAAAGGGCCAGAAAAGATGTATTTTAGGCTTTGTGGCCACATATGATTTCTGTTGCAAGTTTTTTTAGCAATCATTTTTAAATGTCACTTGTGACTACAAAGCAAAGCCACAGGCCAGATTTGGCCCATAGGAGATAGTTTGTCAAGTCCAGTTTACTGCCAAAAGTCTTTAGACATGAAATTTTAAAATGCATATGGAATGACTATACAAACAGGTGCTACTTTTTATAGATACTACTTTTTTGACTATATAGTTCCTTCTGAAAGTCCTCCACTCATCCTTTCTTGAAAATTGCATTCCCTATTATTTAGCCACCCACTGGTTGGGTTTGTGACAAGTGTTATAATGTCACCACTCCTGACAGCCCCACCTGATGGGTCCAGAATGATCACATGGCCCTATCTGGTTTAGAGAACTGAGAATTCTTACACTGAGTGATATTCTCCATCAGCATTGGTGGTAGGCCCTGTATCGATGGTCATGGCTTCTACCACAGGAACTGGAGAAGCAGGAAAGCCAGTCTGCAAGGAGATAAAGTACAAATAAAAGCAGAGATAATAAACGGAGGAAGAATCCTGACAGCAAGTCCTTCATTCAGCTTGTTCCCAGAGCCCTGATGTATTATGTCCTTGGATTTCCTGAGAAAACTGATGTTTCCTTATAATAAATCTAATTTTTCTCCCCTCTATTCTGGCACTGTTTTCTGTTGCCTACAACCCAAACTAACGTTTTTTGCACATTTTTATCATTTTTAACTAGCCAACATTTTTTAGGCCTAGGAATTTATTTTAGGAAATAAGCTCAAAAAGAGTTTAATGAGGTACATTCTTTCAGGTTACCCAAGATGTGTTTAGTTCATGGATCTCCATTGAAACATTTAAAATATATCTTTACGGTAAAGTCCTAATTAAGCTAAACACTTAATAAAATGTTGTAGCTTACCAACAGCCCTTATCTTTCTCATCACCTCTGTCACCAGTGGTTCAAAGTCCTGAGCCTACATACAACAGATAAAACACTTTGTGCTTCTCTGCTATTCATAGGGTTTTCAAGGGGTGATGGTTTATGGGGAGTGGGTTTCTGGGTCCTTCTCCCAAGCCTACAGCATTTGATGTTCATTCCCAGGTGGTCTCCCATCCAAGTACTAACCAGGCCCAACCCTGCTTAGCTTCCGAGATCTGACAGGATCTGATGCCACAGTGGTTTGGCTGCAGGCTTTAAATATTTAATAACACTCAAAAGCACTTGTTTATTCAAAAGGAATTTTTACTTCAGGTAATTTATTATTAAAATGTGATTTATTTTAACCTGAAACTTCCCAAAAAGAAAAAAAGAATCCTAGGTAGAAATAAGGAAAAGAGGGAATTCAGGCTGAGAGGAGTCTTTTTTAAGTGGTTATTCTTAAATGAAAGTGTAATGAATGTGACAAGAAAAGGCCTATGATGTTGATGCTCTTGATGCTGTTTAAAATCAATCAAGTTATAACAATGTATACAGAATTTTCAAATTCTTCAGCAATATCAAGCCAACATTAACGTGTCCATTTATTGGGGGCTATTTCTCCCTCATTTCTTTTTTTTTTTTTTTTGAAGGCTACAAAAAAAGTCACACTTCTCAGGCAAATGGCAAAAAATCACTCTATTATTTTTTTAAGTATGTTTTGAAGAATAACCAGGAGATCAGCCAACCTGGTGAGGTCGGTCTCAGTCCCACCAGCTGCTTTCCTGAGTTTAGTTACACCAGCCAAATGAATTGACTTACATGGATGGGATGTGGTATGGCAACGTGGTTGCTTTCTTTAAAAAAAAAAAAAAGTTCATGGAAGTGGAGATTTCTGTAAGTGAATAATCAATGGATTTTCCAGACTTTTGCCCTACAATCATCTTCCCAATGGGAAGATGAGTCCCATTGGGAAGATAAGTCCCACTGAGCCTCTAGACTGAACCAAAGATTTGATGATAATTTGCCATTATAGTGTATAGTTGGACACAACACACTTGTTTGAACATATTCTGACATGGATGCCCAAGGATTTTGTTGTTGTTGTTTCAAGTGCAAAACTCCAAAAGACATATTCCGTCATTTCCACAACTAGTCTCATTTCATTTCCTCCACCACACAAGTACTTTCAATTGTTCTTTAATTCTACCCTTTAAAGTCAAGAGGTCACTTGGAAACAGTCCCATTTGAAAACTAAGAGCCTATATTTAAAATACAGAAAGCCATTCTTCAAGATTTAAAGGTATTTTTATTTGCACACTCAGTCTATAATGACCGTTGCCCATCAGTTGCCAAAGTACTTTCTCTCTTGGGATCCTTATTGTTTCTTTCTTATTACACGGGATAACACCTCTTTGGTACTCATTTCCTGAATAAGATTATTTTTCAGTATCAGACTTCACCAACAAACCTTTTCCCAGCCAAGGACTGTAAGTCTACCTTGGGGCTACAAAGGGTGATTTTCCAGGCAATACTGACCGCAGAAGAAAACAAAAAAGCAAACAAATAAGTAAGAGTGAAAGTATTTGCTGAGCTTGTCCATGGCATATTATGGCTGCTCATAGAAGACCATTTTATTGCATACCCTCATCTAAGAGAGGAAAGTTTAATCAGAGCAGTGATGCAACTCCTCATCCAGAATTTAGGGGCATACCCACACACACACACACACAAAAGGACAAAACAACATCCATAACTTAGAGTGAATCATGTCAGTTAGAAAAGGGATGTGTAGTGTTTCAAAGGCTTTCAAGAGATCCCACTTCATTGCCAGTGATTACTTAATGGAGAGATTCACTTGGTCATGATCCAGGCCCTGGATAAAAATCCACACATATGGAGTGACTGTCTTATAAAGGGGAGAAGTGAGAAGGCAACACTTGACTTGGAGTTATCATTTGACTCTGAATATAGACTTCAGCTGTTGCGTTTGGACTTGCTAGCTGGTTGTATGAATAAGTGGGAATCAATTTTTTGTATCTATTAATTAGGTATCAGTTGGTTTGTAATCTTGCTTTAAGAACTAGAAAAAACAGTCAGTGAGGAAATATGCAGCCAGTAAAATAGGGACACATTAATGAATCCAATTTTTCCCTAAAAGCATCCAGAGTACAATGACAACATGGGCCAACTCAAAGCAGCTGAACATAACAGCTGGCATGGCCACCAAGTAAACCCATGGAAAAATGCAAATCCACACCAAGAAGTCTTCCTCAGTAGATGCTTTTCATGCAGCTGAGAATTCAGAGAATTTCTTTGTCTCTAATTAATGTATAATAAGGGGATAGAGAACTACTGGAATGCAAACTGAGAACATTTAAAATCCAGTGACATTATCAGGGAAAGGGCCCTCAACAAAAATTGAAATTAACAAAATTCAACCCAGAACAACCTAGAACAATGAGCATCCCTTTGACTTATTCTTAGAAATTGTTTACCTGTTTGGGTTTCTCTGGAAACAGACTTTGAGATGGAGATTTGCATGAAGTGAGTTAATTGGGAATAATTTCTTTGAAGGCACAGGAGAATCAGGACTGGGCAAAAGAACAGTTAAACTGTAGTACAAGAGTAATAGCCTCAGCCAATTCCACGAGAGGCTCAGAAGCTATACTGGCCCATTACAGATGTCTCAGTTTGAGACACCGGAGCCAGACATTTGTCCCCATGCTTTAAATAGTCATTGAATGGAAGCTATACTCAGAGAGCAGGTATAATCTGGGGTGAAAGAGTTTCCTTCTGAAGGTGTTTCCTTAAAATGAGCTCAGCCAGCATCTACCACTTGCAGCAGCTGGGGAGATAAGTACCTCCATCCAAAAGTGAGACCCAGGTGCACCACAGAGCACTACAGACCATGCCCTGCCACCCCAAACCACTGTCTCATATAGTCCAATCCACCTGGAAACAACTCCCATTGAATTCTTTCTGGGGTTTGCCTTTCCCTGGGGAAACTTTCAGGAGGACAGTTATTGAGGTAAAGGAGAACCTGTGCCATTGCAGATGGTCATGAAGGTTCACCTGCTACTCACTGCCTTTGTTCTCCCCTACCCATTCTAGGTTGTTCTTGCCCCCTGCGAGTACCTCTGCAGGTCTTATTGGCTTACAAGATGGGATCTCAGGCCCTTGTCCCTAAAGGGCCTGAGCCCCTGGTCCACATGTCCTTCTGAGGCTATAGCAGCAGCATTTATCCAGTTACTATCAAAATTGTGCCAGGCACCCTGGAACATGCCCATAATCCCAATGACTCAGGAGGCTGAGGCAGGAAGATCACAAGTTCAAGGCCAGAGGTAGCCTGCACAATTTAGCGAGAACTTATTTCAGAATAAATAATAATAATAATAAAAGGAGCTGAGGCTATGGCTCAGTGATAGAATACATGCCTAGCATATCAGAGACCCTGGATTCAAACTGCCTCCCTAGTACTGAAAAAAAATGTGTAGAAAAAAGGATCATCCTGATTAGAGCACCTAGGAGCCCTGTCTTATCTTGATGACTAGGAACAATTACTCCTGCTTAGACAATGACTTATTTCCCTGCCTGTTGATTTCTTAGGACAAGGATCCCAAAATGACATAAATTATGGCTGGTGACAGCCATAATTTACAATCATTATAAGATTCTCATGATGTCCCCATACGGATCTGTTCTGCCTTTGAAAGTCTCTAAACAAACTGAAGAGGTTACAGTTACAAAACCATGAAGCATAAATTCCTCCAAGTGAGTCACTTGGAGTGAAGATAAGGAAGGCTAGTTCCACTGCCAACCCTTGGTTCCTAGACCCAAGTAGTTGATCTACTAGGGACACAGCTTATGCAAATTAATCTGGTGTATGTATCCCAATGTGGGATGGTACTCTAGCCCTGCAGAGCATCTTATCCAAAGTAGTACCACAGCTACACCTTTGTAAGGCTGTCCTGCTTCTCTCACTGGCTAATGGCTTCTGACTGGTAAGGTAGATAATAGTACCAGTGGGCTGTGTGGTTAAATGACTACCATCACACACCTCTTTTGATATAAGTGAACTCTGTATCTGAAGCACTATTACGCGGCATCCTATTTCAGTGAATAAAATGTTCTATAAGGCATCAGCTAGTGGGGTCCATGCCCTGCCATCAGGAAAGGCAATTTTCATACCTGGAATTATGTTGTTCCAACCAGGATGAATGCCTACTCCCACTCAGAATGAAAGGAACCTATAGAAGCTGAATAATTTTGAAGGACATTGGTCATCAGAAGCTCACCTTGGGTAAATTGGTAGGTTGGACATTCAGTAGCAGCAAATGGCTAGATTGGCTTTGATGAGGGGGAGTCCAAGCTTTGGGACCCATGTAGAGCTTTCTATCCCTGTCATCATGGATATTTTATTTATGAGCTCACTGTGACAACAATGAAGTGGTCAGTGACACTGGCTGTCATCAAATGTTCTAGCCATTCTCTGTAGTTCCTCTTCCTTTAAAGATGCTATCAGATAAGAAATAACAAGTGATAAAAAGACCTTCAGACTTCATGCCAATTCTTCAGAGTTTTGTTACTTCCCAAACCATCTTATCTGTAATATTCCACCAAGCTCTTGGCAAATCACTGAACCATCTACCACTACCCATAAATCTATGTAGATTTTTATATTAGGTAACATCTCTTTCCACATGTATTCATCATCAGTTTTTCGTCATCAGAATGAAACTCTTGAGGTAGGCTAACTTTATAAAGAAAAAAGATTTTAGTTCACAGTTTTGGAAGCTAAAAGTCCAAACAGCATTACATAGGCTCTGGGGAGGGCTCTCCTCTTGGCTGTGTCACTCTATGGCAGATGGCAATGGTGGGAATACATGTGCAAGGGAGAGATTACATCTTAAAACAAGAAGCCAGAGAGACTGGGACCCACAGTCCCTGCCAAAGGCATGATCCAAATGACCTAAGGATTTCCCACTAGGCTCTATCTCTTAAAGCTCCAACATATGAACCTTTGAGATTACAAATAAGATCCAAACAATTAGCACCTCAGTATGGGGATGCCAGGTGTACCTGCCAAAGCTACTACTTTCTTTCAGGGTTACCCATGGGTAGAGTGGTAGTTAAGATAAAAACCTTTTTTGGCTTGTACTCATATACTGAGACACCCATGTATGAACCAAGTTCAGACTTTTCTCTCTCCTGTCAGCTAGATACAGGGCCCCTCCCCTCACAGGTAGGAGCTGGGTAGAGAAGCTAGGGCAGTGGTTGTTGACATGGTAGTCTGGGCATGTGCTTCAGCATCTTATCTGCACCCATAGCCATGTTCAAGATCAATCCTAGATGAATCACTTGCATCTTAGATTACTGCCGGGCCTTGTTTGACCTTATGACTTGGTAAGTCTGAGAACTGAGCACATGATGGTCCATAAACTCCACATGGTCTTTTCTCTACCACACAATTACTTTTCATACCATAGGATATGCTGGATAAGAGGTGCCCTCAACTTGCCTCATAACCCTTCCAGCTCTGGGCCCCATTTAAAGATGTCAGCTTCCCTTGTCAACTGTTAAATGGGTCAGAGCAGTATTCCCAAATGTGGAATGCATGCCTCAGGAATCCAGTGAGACCTAGAAGAAATTATGCTTTCTTCTTAGTGATGCAAGATGCAGTGTTTTCCATTTTATTAAAGTTAACACCCTGGCATGTAGCAGACCATGATACTTCTAAATTCACTGATGATACTACAGGAACCTAAATCTTTTCTCCCATTCTTTGGCTTCCAGTGAATTTTCCATTATTTTCTTATCTGGTCTAAACAGCAAGATGTCATCAATATCTTGGGCCAATGTGATATTCTACAGAATATCCTGTATACTGAATTGTGACAGAGGTTGGGAAAGCAAAAACAGTCTTGGGGTAAAATGATGAATGTATATTGTTGACCATTAATGTGAATGAAAACTGGTTCTAGCCTTCTTTCTTCATAGGGACATAAAACAGACTATATGCCAAGTTAGAGGGTATATATGCTGTAGATGAGGACATTAACCGTAAAGGTGCAATTGGAACTACTACTTGGTTGAATGTGTTGAAGTCTACTATCATCATCAAGGATCATTCAGTGTTTTTAAGTGCCAGAGTCATGAATTAATTGGGAATATTATGGATACCACCGCCACTGCATTAGCTAGGGATTTAACACTGGCTCTAAACTCTATAATTCTACTGGAATGTGTCATTGTTTTTATTTGCTCTCCTAGACAGCAGGCATATGGCAGATTCAGAGGCCAGCAATTTATTTTCCTCATTATAAAAGTTCTTACCACAAAACCCATGGAACAAATGTAGGAGTTCTTCTTCCTGAAGGGATTCATTCCAATTATATATTCAGGGACCAAGGATGGGTTCCTGGGCCCAGTGGGCCCTGTTGTTGTTGTTGTTAGGTGCCGTCGAGTCGGTATCCAACTCATAGCGACCCTCTGTACAACAGGGGAAACACTATTGTCAGTGCTTCTCTGTTGTTCATAGGGTTTTCAATGGCAGATTGATTTTTGGGAGGGGGTTACCAGGTCCTTCTCCCAAGCCTACAGCTTCCGGTGTTCCCAGGTGGTCTCCCATCCAGGTACTAACCAGGCCCAACCCTGCTTAGCTTCCAAGATCTGACAGGATCGGATGCCACAGAGCCACAGCTGCAGGCTTAATGGGCCCTAGAAGAGCCAAATTTTGCCAGTACCTCACAATGTAACCCTTGTATATCTCTACTTTAATAACAGGGCAATGATGATGTTTGGGGGTGGGCCTGGAATCAATGTCAACTTGGGCTTTGTGTCCAGCAGTGCTGAAACTATTTTATTTACGCCCCTTCCTCAGTGCATTATTTCCCATGTAAATGCATACAGGTCCCTTCAGTGAATGTCTGAAAGTACAACTAATGTATATACTTTTCCTAGTATTGACAGTTCCTAGCCAGGAGCCATGGTACATGCCTCTAATCCCAGCAACTTGGGAGGCTGAGGCAAGAGGATAGCAAATTTAATATCAGAGGCAACCTGCACAAAATCCTGTTTCAAAAATAATTTTAAAAACTCATAACATGGGGGCTGGAGGTACAGCTCAGTGGCAGGGTGCTTGTCTAACATGTGTGAGGCCATGGGTTGAACCCCCCAGCACTGAAAATAAATAGGAAGGAAGGAAGGAAGGAAGGAAGGAAAGGAGGGAGGGAGGGAGGGAGGGAGGGAGGGAGGGGAAGTTCATGCTTCCTGAATACTCAGCCTTCGGCTAAGTCATTAGGTTTTAGTTCTAAAGACTACCTCAAGTCTTGAAGTAGGGATGGGGTTTAGTTCAGTTGGCAGAGTACCTGCTGTGCATGCTCTGAGGCCCTGAGTTCAATCCCCAGCACTGCAAAAATGAGAGAAGGACCTGGCAGCCCACTCCCAAAACAATCCCCAAATAATCAGCCATCAAAAATGAATCAAAACGAATAGCCATCAAAAATGAATAGAAGAGATGCACTAACATAGTGCTGAGCATGCCACAGTGTCAGGGAGTGTTTCATTCTGTTGTACATAGGGTCTCTATGAGTCAGATCCTGACTGGACGGCACCTAACAACAACAACTGAGGCACAAGGCAAAGTCAGAGGTCTCCAACTGGTCTTATTCAGTAAGCTCTTACCACATAGCTAAGTAACTAGGGTAAGAGTTACTGAGCTGCCTTCAGAAACTTAATCGTCCATCCTTGATTTCTTTAAGTAATACTATAATTGGCTGCCCATTTGTCTTGACCCTCAGAAGTCTGTATTGTACTTACCACCCCCATAATTTTCTGTGGGTCAGGCTCACCTGCTATCATTTCAGCCTTGCTGTGTATTTACTATAAGTGGTCCCACCTTGCTCTGATGGGCAAATGTTACCCTATATATAGGTCTATATATTAGGCTGTTATTAATTCCATTAATTAGAGCCCAACTCCATGACATGACCCCTTCTATCAGCCCTAGCCTCAAAGGAAAGCTACCACTTAATATCAACAGTGCTGCAGCTCTTCTCTCTAATGCATTCTTCATCCCTTCAGTAAATGAAGTGTCCTTTAAACTCTCATGCAGATTGCAGTTGGCTGATGGGTTTTTCAGACTTATATATTATTTCCACTCTAGCATTCCTACACCTCTGAGTGTTTTGATTCCTCTATCCAACATTTGCCAGGGCTGTTTTGGCCTCTCTACTTCACTTAGTGTGAACCATCGCTTTCTCCAACCTTTAAAAGCAATTCTATTTGCACATTAGCATCCTATTCTTGGGCTCTTTCCAGATGTTAAATTCTGTATCATAGAAGAATGATCCCATGTCAATAAACTTCCCTTGTATTTCCCCACATTCCCCCCACTGCAGAAACAGTCTGATTCAACACCCACAAGAGCCATACTTTCTTGGCTCCCGCTGAGATAAGTTGGCTAAGCTCTGCAGCTTCCTACAGGTACAGATTCTTCCCTCCCTCAGCACTTCCCCTGCTGAGTTATGTTGTAAGCTGACCCTAATAGTTGGTCTATTGGCCAGGAAGGTGGTGAAGATAGATCTTGAAAGGGCCATATGTTGTTATCCAAGACAAACACTTCTGTATCTTCTTCAAAGAGGAGGGAGGGCTAGTCTCTAATAGGGAGGCGTGGACCCTCTGCAGGCCCAGAAGGTTCAGGGAGAAAACTAAGGATACAAAATTTTCTAGGTTTTTTTTTTTTTTTTTTTTTTTCACCATGCTGAATCTCAAGGTCTCATGTTTCCCATTTAGGGTTTTAACCTTGGCACAGAAGACTTGCCAGAATGCAGAGGTTAGCCTTCCTTCATGCTCTACTACCTCTATAATTGAGAATTAGGCACAAAGTCATCTGTTTTTTTCTGTTCGCCAACTGCAGGAGATGAGGGGCTCTTTATATGCTCCCATCTGCTCTCTGGCTTTTACACATAGATCTGAATTTGTGGTTAATCACCTTCAACCTATCATTATCTTTTTCCATAACTCACAAGATCCTAGCAAACACTACCTAATTTCCAGCCTTTTTAACTACCATATGAACCTCTTGCCTGCAGCCATAGCCCTGTGGCATCCGATACCCTCAGATCTTGGAAGCTAAGCAGGGTCCGGCCTGGTTAGTACTTGGATCAGAGACCGCCTGGGAACACCAGACACTATAGGCTTGGGAGAAGGACCCAACAACCCACTCCCAAAAATCAATCAGCCATTGAAAACCCTATGAATAGCAGAGAAGCACTGACAATAGTGTTTCACCTGTGATACATAGGGTCGCTATGAGTCCGATACCGACTCGAGGGCACCTAACAACATGAACCTCTTAAAAGCTGTCAATACATTGACTTCAATCTGTGCCACTCCCTAGTTCAACACCAGAGAAAATTTTAACAATTGCTATGCAAGTATGTGCTAGAGATTGTCATTATACCATCTACCACCACTCACTGGGGACTCATTCACAGCTGGGGATCCAGCTCCAAAATCCCACTTGGGAATTTATTTCTTAGGACAGTGGCCAGTATCAATCACCATAGGTCATAGGCAAGGTTCCTGGCAAACAGACTCCAATATGAAGCTTTGAGTGTAGAAAGTTTACTGAGGCATTGTCTTGAGAACAACAGCTGTGGGAAAGCAGTGGCAATAGGATTGGGCTTAAGAAGAAACTGGACTGTGATACACTTGCAACTGGAGCCTCAGCTGATCTTGTGGGAAATTTTGAAGATGGATGGCTCTTCAGAGATGTCCTAGCTAAAGCATGGGGCCCAGGCCCTCCTATACCCACATGGACCAGCCTCTGGATGGGGGCTTGCCTCTGAGAAGAATATAACCTTGAGCAAGACAGTTCCCTTTGATTAAGAACAATTCCCAGAGAGCCGGGCGCGGTGGCGCACGCCTGTAATCCCAGTGGCTCAGGAGGCGGAGGCGAGAGGATCACAATTTCGAGACCAGAGGCAGTCTGTGTAACTTAGCGAGACCCTGTCTCAAAAAGTAAAAAAAAAAGCGGGCTGAGGGTGCAGCTCAGTAGTCCAGCACTTGCATAGCATGCAGGTGCGAGGCCCTGGGTTCAACCCCCAGTACTGAGAAAAAAAAAAAAAAGAGTAATTCCCAGAGAGGAAGTTAGACATGAGTCTTCAGCAGCCAAAATTCCTGAGAGATGGAAGAATGAGTTTCTCAGTTTGAAAAGGAATCTAGATATATACTGCAGCATCCATTACATTATCTAAGAAATTAAAGTGACTGGAATTTGTAATAAACTGCAATCTGAGGGACCCTAAATGTCATTCCAGAGGTAATAGATTTATAGAATCTTTAATGAAGTGATAAATAACCAAAGAGAAAAGAAGGAAGGAGTGTGGATTTTTCAATGTGTTTCAAACATTGTAGCAGGAAACAGGTGTCTTCAGCAACATAATAAAAGCTAGCTTTTATTTAACATGAACTCTTCTAAGAGCTTTACAAATATGATGTCATTTAATACAGGGGTCCCCAACCCCCATGCTACAGAATGGTATGTGGGAGGGGGCCGGTCAGACGAGCAAAGCTTCATCTGTATTGCCAGCCACTCCCCATCGCTTGAATCATGCTGAAACCATCCCCCTCAACACCACCCCTGTCTGTGGAAGCTCTGTCTTCCACAAAAACAGCCTCTGGCGCCAAAAAGGTTATAGATCACTAAATCTACACATAACTTTATGAGTTATATACTATTATTGTCCCCATTTTCAGATGAGAAAGCCAAGACCTAGAAGGGTTAAATTATTTGCCAAAACCACACTATGTACTAAGTGGCAGAGCTGTAATTTGAATCCTGGCAATCTGTGTTCCTTACTAAACCGCCTTCCTTACTGAATATGTGTCACATCTTGTTTTAAGTCCCTTACCTATATTAATCATTTATTTATTATGAGATTGGTTCTGATTATTGACTCCATTTTAAAGAGGAGAAAACTAAGGCCATTTACTTTGTTTAGTAAGAGGCCTCCTGTTCATCCCTTAATTTATCAAATAATCACACTTAGATCTAAGCATGCTAATTCCATCAATTACTAGGTATGTGTCTGTCTTCATCTGTTTTCAGTTGTTATAACAAAATACCTGAAACCAAATAACTCAAAATTCTGGAGGCTGGGAAGCTCAAGAACACAGCCCTTGCATCTGTTTGGCTGGGTCCTCTTACTGCACAGAACAGGCAGAGAGCATCACACACCAAGACGGAGCAAGTGTGTTAGCTCAGGTCTCTCTTCCTTTTCTTATAAGGCCACTAATCCCATCATGGGGACCCCTACCCTCATAACTTCAACCAATCCTAATTACCTCCCAGAGTTTCCACCTTTGAATACCATAAACATATAAATTTGCCAATTATGTTCCCACACATAAAATTTTTAGAGAATATATTCAAACCATAGCAGTGACCTTAGATAAGTTACTCAACCTCTCCAGGCCTATGCCTGTACATGTAAAATAGGGACTTACCCATTGGTTTGTTGATATGTACAGTTCTCCTGCACCCGTAGTAATGGCTTAATAACTCTTAGCTACCATCAGCATCTCTGCAACAATGGGCTTAAACATAAATAAATTCATGTACCTGGCACTGAATTGGGGAGTGTTTCATTCTGTCATACATAGGGTCACTATGAGTTGGACCCAACTCAACAGCACCTAACAACAACCATCAGCATCAATACCATCACTTTATCACTTAATCACTGTGAAGAACATCCATGAAATGTCCAAATAAGCATTCCTATTTATTTGGCAGTTATATTTCTCCGTACATATAAGTTTCTTTTTATTCTAATTTATTAATTAAGATTTTGTAAGGTCAATTACCTTTAATAGGAAGTGAGCTGACAAAAGGTTTTACTGGACTCACACAGTGAGGCAGTGTTTAGCCTATTACAGAGGTTGGATCTATAGGAGCAAGCTCTCTTGCCTTCAGTGAAATCCATGCGCTTTCAAAAATAACAGTCTCACATTATTTTATGGCCTAGTCACCTCTCAAAGACCTCACTTTTTAATATGATGACAATGGGGATCAGATATCAGCCTATAAATTTGGGGGGAAGGGACATTCAGACCTTACCATTCAGGATCAAGTCTATTTAAATAATAATGTGTAATTTGTGGAAAATGTGTCATATTCACTCAAGACCCCTGTCCTGGACATATTGTATGTATCATTTCAGATTAATTTTCTGCCTCCCTCTGCCCTGCTCTGTGCTCTGGGATGCTAATTTACATAGGCTATATTAATGACCCCCAAAGCCCTCCAGATTCCTTTTGGATTTGATAAAGGGAGGTATCAGTTGGGGATCAGTGCACTGGAGAAGAATGACGTGAGAGTTTTTTCAGGTTTTCTTCCTCTGGCTCCTCTCCCACAAGATCATCATGATTGGGTACATCATTTGATCTGTACCTCCTACCAGTAACTCTTTCCTAGACATAGAGCAATTGTTCCCATGTTCTGGAGACTGTTCCATCCATTTTCTCCTCTGTCCTTAGGTGGCAAGGGCTCCAGTGCTGCCAGCCCTGAGGAGTGGAATAGCAGCAGCCTTGCTTTCTTACATCTGGGCCACACCTTTGCAAATCACTCCTTTACTGAGTTGTCAATTACCCAGTGTGGCAGCTCCTTCCTGCTCTGATTGGTATAATATACCAACCAAATATTTATCACTCCTTTACTGAGTTGTCAATTACCCAGTGTGGCAGCTCCTTCCTGCTCTGATTGGTATAATATACCAACCAAATATTTATCCTTTCACTCAAAAGCATGTGTTTGGCTCCTACTACTGTTGCCCAAAGTCCCATGTCCTCTCCCAATTCCTTAGCCATCAGCCCATCTTAACACTCTCAGACAATCTTTGAAAGTCTTACCTTACTTACAACAATATGATTATTTTGGGGGACATAAAAATCATTAGAAAAATTGCTATTTGTCCATTTCATCTTGAGCTCCCATTTGGTATGAATTTATAAATACGTCTGATATATTCAAGAAGACATTCTTTTTATCTTCAGTCATCTCTAAGCTATTCAGCCTCTCAAGATGAATTTTGTGGATTACAAGTTATTTCTGCTGGAATCAATGTATTACCTTTTCACCTTTTCTCCATGTCAACTGTATACATGCTATGATCACAGGAAGGCTTGACCTAATAGTTCTGTGTCCTGAATTCCACCATCATGACCTCTGATTCACCTCTCCTCACAACATGACCATACAAGCAATAGAATAAATTGCAAAGTATTTTGGACCAAGGATTATGGAAGCCATGGTCTAGTTTTAACTCTGCCATCAGTTGACTGTGTGCCTTGCATATGCCTCTTCCTTCCCCTTGGGCAGCCATTTCCCTGTTTATAAGCAGAAGGAAATTCAAGCAAAACTTTTCCAGCTTCAAGAAAATCTTTGCCCTCCCTTTTAACATGAATTCTCTAACATCTAATCTTCGCTTTCTACATCCCTAAAGCTTCTATTGTTGGTTGACTCCAGCAATTTTATGGCCTTGCTTCTTAAGCATGTCATACATGTGTACTATTTACATTTAACTACACGTGAGTTGGGAGAAGGACCCGGCAACCCACTCATAAAAAACAATCAGCCACTGAAAACCCTATGCATAGCAGAGAATCACAACAATAGTGTTTCAGCATGTCTGCAACAATTGGCTTAAACATAAATAAATTCATGTGCCTGGCACAGAATTGGGGAGTGTTTCATTCTGTTGTACATAGGGTCGCTATGAGTTGGACACTGACTTGAAGGCACCTAACAACAACAATAACATGTAAGTATGAGTGTACACGTACTCTGTCTACTCACACATGGGTGATCACCACCTCGCAGTATTTACATCTTTGAACTGTAATTCGTGGTAAAATGGGAATCATCAGGCTATATAGTATCTCTCCCACTCTCTGCTGTCCTATCACTTATACTCACACTGTCCAAAAGCAGCTTTACGCATCAGGTCCTCAGTCTACAAGAGATGTCAGCTCTTCACTCTTTCTCAGACATGTGCCAGGTGTCCAGAAACGTATCATGGGACCTCTTCTAAGAGCTGAATATAACACCTAGCAAAGCACAGACCTGTTAAAAGGATCATATTTCTTCTCCTCAAATAATATCACATGTAATAGTAACACATTTATTTAAAAACCATAAATATGGGCATGTTGATTTAAAAGGGGCACAGGTTATGAGTTTAACAGGACCATGGTTTATATACATATCTCATGTCATTATAGAAGTTTTCCTCTCTCTTAGTGGAGAGACAAAGCACTACCCCAAAGAGCACAATCATCTGGCCACTTTATATACTCTTAGACATGGAGATCCATATTTTTCTCTTTGAAGTCAATAAAAATTTACAGAGGACTGAGGCCTAAGTATATATGAGTCAAGCCACAATAGAGATAAGATTACTAGCATCAATTCCCTTTGACCTCCCTACCAACTTAATTCTGGTTTTCCCATCAGATCAGATCATATTAAAAGCATGGTTTGAGAGTGTCTTTGTGTGTGTGTGTGTGTGTGTGTGTGTGTTAAAATCCAGGCCAAATATTTGAATTCTAAAGAATACAATTACTACTACTACTACTACTACTACTACTACTACTACTACTACTACCAATAATAATAATAAAAGAACTCATACTTGCTATCATGCTACTTGTGTGAAAACATTCCACAGCCCATCTAGTGACTGTGAGGTGGTACATTACTTTTGGCCTTTTATTGCAAGAGAAGAGGACAGACATTGTTTAACCTGATGGGGTCAATTAGCCAAGATGAGGTTTCCTTTACATAAGCAAATTCCTATAACCAGCAGTACTGACCCTGGGTAAACTGAGCTAGTACCTTGTAGGAAGTGGATTCCTCCCCCAATTCACATCCCAAGATAGAAATGTTATGAGATGCTATCTCTGCATGTTATCTTATTCATGAATTTGTTTTTAATTTCCCAAAATAATAATGCTGAAAGGTAGATAACAAAGAGGGCTCCTTAAGTCACTTCTCCCTTCTTCATTACCATCCTCTTTCCCAGAAACAACCACTTTCCACATTTCTAGCTGTTGTTCTGTTTTCCTAAATAGTTTTAAATACCATGCTTTTATTATTCTCTCCCAATTTCAAACTTAAAACTGTAAATTGACTTCTCATTATGGTACAGGAGACTTTAACTCCTTTACTTTAGTAAAGAATAAAAGCTCCATTTGCTTGAACAAGGCTTGGAATCTGCTAGGCTTCATATTAGAATGGTGGAGCTTTTGGTTGGAGCCTCTTCCTCCATGACAATATCTACATATTTTTTCTTCTAGGCTTATTACTCAGAGAAGATTTCTCTAACCTCCTACCCAAAGGGATATGAGCCTAGCTTCTAACACTTAAACTTTCCATGAGTCTTTAGAGAGCAATGGCTAATTTCTTGTCATTATTCTTCCCTATATGCTGAGGTTTAGCTCAGTTGGTAGAGTGCTGCTCTGTGCTCTTTGAGGCCCTGAGTTTCACTCCCAGCACCACAAAAATGGGAGAAGGACAGGCAATCACTCCCAAAGCAATTCCCAATCAGCCACTGAAAACCCTATGAATAGCAGAGAAGCACCAACAATAATGCCAGGCATGGCACAGTGTTGGGGAGTGTTTCGTTCTGTTGTAAATAGGGTTACTATGAGTCAGGCCCCACTTATCAGCACCTAACAACAACAACAACATTCTTCCCTACAAAGAAGTATTTTCAGCTTTCTGTGTACCACTAACTCAGTTACTTATCCTCTGTTTGTTATCTTTCAAAAATTTGTTATCTATCATCCATTTCTGTCACTTCTCCTATTCTTTGTTTTTATGCTTTTTATATCTTATTCCTTTATTTTCACTTTAATGAGGTTTTGGGACAGAAGGGAAAAAAATATGTGCTTATTTATTTTTTTCTCAACTATGTTTTTCTTAATTTTTTCAGTTATTGTACAAATTAATTGGTTTCATTATGAAATTTCCATATATGCACATCATTGTATATTGCTCATATCCCCTCCCCCTCCTGCTGATGCTCTTCCTGCCCACAAAGAGTCTTCCTTCTGTTTGTATGTCATATATAAATACATTTATGTATACATATATGTTTATGTGTATGTTATACACACACACACACACACACACACACACACACACACACACACAAATCTAGATTCTGCATATACAAGAAAACATTACCCATTCTTATGGTCCACCACTTCTGTCTTTAGTTTCCTTTCTCCCCACAAGTATCCCCCCTCTACTTTAAATATATATATATATGATGTTATATATATATATATATTTCATATAGATTAAAATCTAGTGTCCACATTTGAGAGAAAACGTGTGATATTTGTCTTCCTAAGTCTAGC
>VMDO01008420.1:60080-84265 GCA_007922755.1 Pedetes capensis
GGGATTTAGCTCAGTGGGTAGAGCGCTGCGCTGCAGTCTCTGAGGCCCCGAGTTCAATTCCCAGCACCGCAAAAATGGGAGAAGGACCTGGCAATCCACTCCCAAGACAATCCCGAAGCACTCAGCCATTGAAAACCCTATGAGGGTCGCTATGAGTCGGATACCGACTCGACGGCACCTAACAACAACAACAACAACAAGTCTAGCATATTTCATTTAAAATGACGGTTTCTAGTTCCATCCATTTTCATGCAAATAACGTAATTTCATTCTTCTCTATAGCTGAGTAAACACTGCACAGTGTATATATGCCACAGTTTCTTTACCCATTCATCTGTTAATGGACATCTAAGCTGATTCTGAACCTTGACTATTGTGGATAAGTGTCACCATAAAAATGGATGAGCTGGTATCTCTATGGTATGTTGACTTAGATTCCTTTGGGGATACACTGAGTCACTGGGTAGTTCAATTTTTAGTTTTCTGAGAAACCTCCATGTGGATTTCTATAGTGGCTATAGAAGTACATGTACTAACCTTCATTCCCACCAGCTCATATAAGGGTCCCTTTCTCCCCACACCCTTGTGAGAATTTGCCATTGTTTGTTTTCTTATTTTCTTGTTGTTAGCCATCCTGACTGGGGTGAGAGGGAAACTCAATGTAATTTTGATTTGCATTTCCCTAATGGCTAAGGATGTTGAGCATTTTTTCACGTATTTATTGACCATTTGTATTTCTTCTTTTGAGAACTGTCCAATTCATTTGCACATTTTTTGATTAGATGATTTGTTGTTTCTGGTATTCAATTTTTTTGAGTATTTTATATGTTCTAACTATCAATTCCCTATCTTATATATAACTGGCAAAGATTTTCTCCCATTCTGTAGGTTGCCTCTTCCCTCTGTTAACTATCTCCTTTGCTGTGCAGAAGCTTTTCAATTTCATGTAATCCCATTTGTCATTTCTTGCTATTGTTTCCTACACTGTTCACATCTTGAAGTGTTTTTCCTGTGCTTCCCCCTAGCAGTTTCAAAGTTTCAATCTTATATTAAGGTCTTTGGGTGCCTGATTTCGAAAATATGTGTTTAATCTGCCATCTTGGTATGGAAAACCCCACTTTTTACCATATATATTAGTACCTAATAGAATCCAGCCTGCAGCCATAGCCCTGTGGCATCCTATCCTGTCAGATCTCAGAAGCTAAGCAGGGTTGGGCCTGGTTAGTACTTAGATGGGAGACTGCCTTTGAACACCAGGTGCTGTAGGCTTAGGAGACAGACCTGGCAGCCCACTCCCAAAAATCAATCCACCATTGAAAACCCTATGAACAGCAGAGAAGTACTGACAATAGTGTTTCCCCTATTGTATGCAGGCTCACTATGAGTCGGATACCGACTCAATGGCACCTAACAACAACAACAACAAAATCCAAGTTATTGTTGTTAAGTCTGTGGAGTCAAGTCTGACTCATAGGGAGCCTATGTACAGCAGAACGAAACCCTCCCCGATTCTGTGCCAGGCACATGATCTTATTTTATGTTTAAGCCCATTGTTGCAAACACTGTGTCAACCCATCTGGTGGAGGGTTTTCCTTTTTTTCATTGACCTGCCACTCTTCCAAACATGATGTCCTTCTCCAGGGATTGGTCCCTCCTGACCACATGTCCAAAATATGTAAGACAGAGTCAAGCCATCCTTTCTTCCAAGGGACACTCTAGTTGCACTTCTTCTAGGACAGATCTGTTGGTTCTTTTGGCAGTCCATGGTATATTCAATAGACGTCTCCAGCACCATAATTCAAAAGCATCAATTCTGCTCCTGTCTCCCTTGTTCAGTGTCCAGCTTTCATAACCATATGATGCCACTGAAAATACCATGGCATGAGTCAAGCGCACCTTTGTCTTCAGCGTGACATCTTTACTTTTCAATACCCTAAAGAGATCTTTTAGGCTGGGATTTAGCTCAGTTGGTAGAGCACTGCTCTGCAGTCTCTGAGGTCCTGAGTTCGATTCCCAGCACCACAAAAATGGGAGAAGGATGTGGCAACCCATTCCCAAGGCAATCCCGAAACAATCTGCCATTGAAAGCCCTATGAGGGTCGCTATGAGTCGGATACAACTTGACAGCACCTAACAACAACAACGAGATCTTTTGGGAAATCCCAGTTAGGTAGGGCTATATGATGGTAAAGACAAAAATTAAAGTACAAGAAATAGATAGTTCACTTTTAAGAGATATTATGGAGGTAGATGAGAGGGATTGTCAGGCAAAGATGACCTTCCTTTTTTTTTTTTTTCAGTACATGGGGGTAAAACTCAGGGACTCATACTTTGCAACTACATTATCACTTGGGTACACTGCCAGCCCATTTTTTATTTTTTACTTTGAGACAGAGTCTCACTAAGTTACATAGGCTGCCTCTGGCCTTGGACCTATGATTCTTCTGCCTCTGCCTCCCAAATCACTGAGATTACAGGCATGAGCCAATGTGCCCAGCTAAAATTACCTTCTTACAGAATAAATTTAAGCTGAGGGATAAGTAGGTGCTGGCCATGTTAGACAAATGAGAGTAGGGAATGAGAAGAAGGAGCATTCTGGACCAGGAGACCTGAGAAAAGAAGATAAGGAAGAGTTCAAGGAGATAGAAGAAGGCAGTGTAATTGAAATATAGTTAGTAAGTAAGGAGGAGAATGGACCATAGTAAGGTGGAAGAGTGGGCAGGAGCCAGATCACACATGGGCTTTTACATAAAGTTAAGGGGCATATATGTTATTCTAGGTAAAATGTGAAACATGGAAGGAATGTAAGACAATTTACCTTCTGAAATACAACCCTCTGCTGCATTATGAAGAACAGATTTGAAAGGGATAAAAGCAGAAACAGGAACAACAATTGTTAAAAAGGAAAGATTGGCCTAAAATGGTAATAAAAACATACAGAGAAGTATAGGGACTTGAGAAATTTTGGAAAATGAGCCAAAAGGATTTGGTAATACAATATAGAAGGTGAAGAAAAGAAAAAAGTCAAAAACTTGATCCACAGGTAATGGGGTTGAGTGGGGATGCATAGGAGATGAAGAAGACTGAAGGAAGAACTATATTGTGGGAGAAGGGGAGACATTCCATTTGGGAAATGGTAAGTCGTAGAATTCCATTGATCATGCACTCCATTCATGTCTTCACTCTCTAAGTTCCATATGCTACCTTCAATATCACTTTGTTGTATGTGCCCTCAACTAATTTACCCCCTCTCCCTCTGTTGTACATATTTGAAAAAAATCCTAAGCTTAGTTAAAATCATACATCTGCCTATATTATACCTATACCAACTCCACTGAACATTTTTAGAGAAAAGCTCATAAGCAAGTTGGGTCATTTTAAATTCATGGCATAAATTTAAAATGGGCTGTCACTGTTACGTGGCAACCCTCCCGCTTATCTCTGGTGCATTCACTCTTCCATGCCATGTTTTCCTCAGACCTCCAACAATTTCTTTGTGCCATCCTTTCAGGTAATATCTCACCTCTGTTTCACTGAAAAAGTAAGAGCAATCAGAGAAGACTTTCCACATGATCCCACAACCTGCATCTCTACCATTCATTCAGTCAGCAGATATTTACTGCTGCATGTGCCAGGCACAGGGGATAGTGGTTAACAAAACATGCAGTACTTCTGCCCCGATAGCATTGACCTTCTAGTGCTCATCTACCATCTCTCCATGCACATATTAAAGAGAAACTCCTTCACTCCTTACAGAACTTCCTATCCCCTCTCACCTGCTCAGACAGCACTCTGGTAATTTTCCTCTTTAGTCCACATCAACTTTTCCTTTTCCTGTTTGATCAATATCATCATCACCCAAAGTGCTGTGGTATCTCTCATCTTAAATTATATGTATGAAAAAATCTATCTTAACCCCAAATCATGGTCACCAATGACTCTCTCATTCCTAACTGCAATGGCTAGTTTCTTAGTCCCCATCTTACTTGATTCAGCAGTCATATTTGAAACAATTGACCCTACCCTTTGACTTGATTTGGCCACCATTCTCTCTTGGTTCTTCCACTACCTCACTAGGTACCATTTCTTATCTGCCTTTATCCTCTCTTTACACACTCTAAATATTGATGCTTCCCAGGGCTCAGTTCTCAGACTTCTCTCCTCTTGGCACACACTGCCTTGATGACTTCAGCCATTCTCATGGCTTTCGCAGCATAATTAAAACTGACATATTCTAAAATTTTATCTTCTGTGGACTCCTTATTTTCATATCATCTCCCCTAGTTGGCATTTTGGATGTCTAAAAGGCATCTCCAACAACATTCTCAAAAACATTTTCAGATATCTCCTCCTACTCTGAAAGCTTCTGTGATATCACAGCAAATGGTAAGTTCCTTTCTCTAGCTACTCAGATCAAAACCTTGGCATCCTCCTTAATATTTTTCTTGCTTTCATTTACCACAGCCAAACCATTGGCAATATGGTTGTCTCAACCTTCAAGTACTTCCAAAATCAAATCATTTATTCCTGCCTTCACTACTATCACCCTTATCCAAAGTACCATAACTTTCTTCTAGAAAGAGCTTTTAAACTGTTTCCTTTTTTCTCTACCTACTATATAATCTCAATATAATAATCAAATCAATACCTTAGAAACATAAATTATATCATTTCTTACCTCTGATCAAAACCTTCCAACAGCTCCCTATGTTACTCAGAGCAAAAGCTAAAGGTCTTACAATTTCCCTTAAGCCTCTACAGCCTCAGTTCACTACTCTGACATCACACCTTCAGCTATTCTTCTGCCTTATTCCATTCTAGCCATGCAGATCTCTTTGCTGAGGCTCAAACACTCCAAAAGGACTTTTTACTCATGAATTTATTCCAAGAGTTTAAAATGAGCCAACATGCTTTATCAGCTTTTCTGTGAAGAGGTTCAATGGAGTTGGTGTAGGTATAAAGTAGGCAGATGTAGGATTTTAACTAAGATCTTGATTTTTCCAAATATGTACAACAAAGGGAGAGGGGGTAAATTAGACTGTTCTATTCATTCTGCTTGAAATGTTCCTTTCTAAGGTTTTTGTATGGTGACTGCTCAAATATTACCTTATCAGTAGCCCCTTCTCTTACTACCCTGTACAAAACATAATGTTCTCTCCTACTGACACATCAAATTCCTTTACATTTTCATTTTTCTCCATAAAGCATTTTTTCTATCCAATACAGTCTATCAGTATTCATTAACTTATTTAGTTATCATATATCTTCCTTGAGACTATACATTTTGTCTAGCTTTTTTATTCTTTTCCACCATATTCCCAGATACAACATTGGGATTAGTAAGTAGTCAATATGTATTAGTTAAATAAATGAATACATAAAAAACAAAGGAATGAACATTCAGAGTAAGATCTCAAATGTTAGCAAAAAGCCCTTATTTTGAGAAACTTGAGCTAAACAAATGTTCTTAAAATTGCTCCAAAGACTGGGTTGGTTCTAGAGCCTTCTATAAAAATAAGACTTCAAGTAGGGTACAAGTTGTTGTTGTTATTGTTAGGTGCCATCGAGTCATGTCCGACTCATAGTGACCCTCATCAGGTTTTCAATGGCTGATTGTTTCAGGATTGCCTTGGGAGTGGATTGCCACATCCTTCTCCTGTGTAAGTGGTTAGACACTTAAAATTCAGTATCAAAAGAGACCTTAGGCCATAGAATCCAAAAGGGTAATTCAAGCTATAGCAGAAGAGAAGTAAACATCTTCAGGAATTTGTAAGGGGAGGGCAGGGGACTTGCACAGAGATGGTAATAATAGCATTTAGACCATTTTCTCCCCTCCAACACCTTCTGGAAATGACTCTAAAAACAGGATTAAGGAGATTGCCACCATTCTAAATACAAGCACAGTGGTTCATAGGCTAGCTCGCGTTTCCCCAAATTAAAGAAATAAATAGTAGTAAGTTCCAAAGAGATTTCACAAAGATGGGTCAGGATGGAGGTGGAAGGCAAGGATATAAACCACACACTGTACTTCGTTAGAAAAAATAGCAATATATTCTGAGAAAACAGAAAGGAATCTGAGGTCAGCAAGAGCCCCACTGCCTCACACTCATTCCTGACCACATTCTTCTTCAAATCCAATAAACCTTTTCATCTCTTTTTAAGTTATCTAGAGGGAGTAAAAGCCTGCAGCGGTAGCCCTGTGGCATCTGATCCTGTCAGATCTCGGAAGCTAAGCAGGGTCCGGCCTGGTTAGTACCTGGATGGGAGACTGCCTGGGAACACCAGAAGCTGTAGGCTTGGGAGAAGGACCTGGCAACCCCCTCCCAAAAATCAATCTGCCATTGAAAACCCTATGAACAGCAGAGAATCACTGACAATAGTGTTTCCCCTGTTGTACAGAGGGTTGCTATGAGTTGGATACCGACTCGACGGCACCTAACAACAACAACAGAGGGAGTAAAAAAAAAGCAGCTCTGACAGAAGTTCATGTCTTCTCAACACTGCCAAACAAACAAACAAACACACATCAGGGCTCATGGTTCCCCTGGCATATTACTTGCAGGTTTCCTTTGGGTGTCCCTCCAGGACATGCAAAATGGACTCTGCACTCACTAGGGCCACATTAAGAAGACGCTTCCTGCAGTCTCCCCACTCAGAGAAGCAGTCCTGTGCTACTGAGTTTGCTAAATGCTCAAAAGCATAGAAGTTTCAAGATAAATAAGAGAAAGCATAACATGGAGAAACTCGGAAACCATAGCAATAGATGCTTTCAAGAATAAGACCGAATTTTGACATTTATAAACTACAGACTGTCCATTTTCCTTTTTGTCAGGGACTTTAGAGATGCTACTGATAATGTGATAGGCAATGTTAACCAACAGCTAACTTGTTTGCTGGTTTCTTCTTTATTGATGCTTAGTCAAAAATGTCATAGATAGAGAAAAAAAGAGGAATAGGAAATTTGAAAAATTTTTATCCTCTCAGTGAAAGATCTGGAAGAAGTTCAGAAATAGCAACAGCAGCAGTAGCACAGCCAAGCCATCCTCTTTTTCAAGACTCTGGCTTCTGAAGATGAGAAGAAAATAAAAACAAAGCAGGTGTCCTTATACAACCTCCTCCATCTAGAGGTCTCTTCCACCCTCTTCCACAACTAAATATTACCTAACTTCTTTTTTATTGTTGTCTGTTTAGTTTTGTTTGTTTGTTTTGGTTTGGTTTTTGTTTTGTTTCGTTTTTTGAGCCAGGAAATCATTAGGTTTTATTGCCTAAAACAACCTAACAAATACTCCCACATTTTGCAGACTTTGAACTTGGGATTTGTTGCTTATTGTTTTAATCTCCCTTTATTAGTAAATGATGTTGGGGTACAGAGTAATATAGCATTGGCTTTTTCCATTATGAATCTTTTACATCACTTCTGGCAACACTTTCATCACCCACAAGGTTTATGGAGCCTTATGACTAATATGTAGTAAAACTCAAATGCATATTTCCCTACCCAACATCTAAGGCCCAAATAGATAACTTCAGCTTTAAACCCAGATCTCAATATTCCTTTTGGCTAAACATTTTTTTAAAAAGCAGTTACACTTTCAACCCTACTAGGCAGCATGTCTCTTAATTGCACTGTTCATGTCATGTCCATTTCACACGGCCTCTACAGTTTCCATCACTGTGCCTTGCTTAAAATCAGTCTGCAACCAAGCATGCTTCAATAAATAAAAAAGTGAACTAATGAGAACAAAAGAAGAGCTCAGGGGTAACCCTATGGGTGTACTGGTGTTGTGAGTGGGGGATCAGGTACTGCTCTATAAAACTGGAGACAATGGCTTTCCAGAGGAAAACCAATAAATTCTTTTTTGGTCAAAGCGTTAAGAGGGACTTCCAGCAGTCATATAATTATGGCATCTCTTTACCAAAAAATAAGAACAATGCTTCCCAATGTGAACTTCCATAAAGATCACTGAATAAATCCAAGGTAGTTTTGACCATCAGAGGCAGGATAGTGACCAAGGAGCCTGAGACTACTGAACAAGTGCCCCATGAGAGCAGCATACACTTGAGAAAATAGCCATAAATGAAGTGCATAAATGCAGATCCCTGAGATGCTTCTAGCACAAACTCTGAACCTTGGGCAGGTCCAGTACCCCATTTGATGCACACAAGGCCTTCAGAGACTTGCCTGTCAATGACGATCTGGACTGAATGAGCCTGAAGTCCCTTCCAGCTCTAGAATTTACTGATTTTTCCATCTGTTCCACATCAGGAAAGCATTTTAGCTCTGTCCAAAATGCAATCAGCCTCAAAATAATTTTTTAGATCCATGTCTTCAAAATTCTTTGAGCTCTCTGAAGATTTAGCATTGCCAAGAAACATATGACCATTTAGGTGGCCCAACCTCAAGCCTGAAGACCTCCTCCTAGATCCCCTGGGCCCTCCTCTTGGTCCCCAACAGCCTTTCTAGGTCCCTCAGCAACTCTGCTACATCCCTCTCAACCCCTTATTAACATACGGTCTCCTTAAGTTACAGAATTGTCTGCCCATTTTTTGTAAAGCTACTAGTAAAAAGTTCTAAAATAGAAACCAGATGCACACACTCACCTTGGGATGTATGCATTATGAAGATGAAACTGACACATCTCTTCCCAGTTGGCTTTGCCTCTTTTTTCTCCCCACCTGGTCATGTGGTGTGCACCTGCAATATGTTGACAAGGCTTTAGATTACAACATGAATGGTTATATCAGGTTCCAGGATGGCCTTGCCTTTTAATCCCAAGTGAGTTGTGCATGCATCAAGGGTTTTTATTCCCATCTCATCTTTATGGTTCTCCTGGCTTCCTCTGGCAACTCATACTAATATTTCATGTGGACAAACAAGCCCCTTCTCTGTTCCACTTTTCAAATTTTTTTGTTTTGTTCTTACAAATTTGTCCACTCCCTCCCCTTAATTGTCAGTAGAAATATTATGATGTAAGGCAAACATATGCTAGGGCTAGGATATCACTCTCACTATAAAACTGCTCACTTCTTTCAACAGATTGTCTCAGACTAGAAAAATGCCTTCACTCCTATAGACTAAGGAAACTCCAGCCTTAGTGTCCATCTCTCCTGCCATTACAGAGGGAGGTGGGGGGAGAGAGAGAGAAATAGTAAAAAAGAAAGTAATGGGGCTCTAAATAATCCCATGAAACTCAAATATCACAGAGCTTGCCAAGGCAAGATTACAAAAATCTATAAATTCAGTGACTAAATTTTCTGAATCAAAACATAAGATTTGATTTGATGAAGTTATGAGACTTGAAGAGTATTTGAAAGTAAAAACATTTTGAAGAACTGAAAATGTATGATCACATATGTTAAAAGTCGTAAGCTAAAAACAACCTGATGTATAAAGTTTAAGTTGACAATTTTTAAGCATTCATTATGTGTTAGGTGTTATCTCCCTGTCTTCATTTATTTTTATTTTTATAATCCATATGTCAAGTGATGACTCTATATAAATACAAAACTTTGAATGTCTTCTCCTCCTACAGTGGCCATAAACTCTTTGTCATTCATCTCATCAAGAAGAGGAGTCTGGCTAGGGGCAGTGGCACACACCTGTAATCCCTGCAACTCAGGAGGCAGAGACAGGAGGATCATGAGTTCGAGGCCAGAGGCAGTCTGTGTAATTTAGTGAGAACTTTACTCAAAATAAAAAGTAAAAAATGAAGGGCTTGGGGGTTGGTTCATTGGTAGAAGACTTCCAAAAGCATGTGTGAGGCCCTAGGTTCAACCCCTCAGTAGAAAGAAAGAACAAAAGAAAACAAAACAGGAGAAAGGGAGGAAGGAAGGGAGGGAGGCGTGGAGAGAGAGAGAGAGAGGAGAGGAGTAGTCTAGTAGTCTGCCCTCTCCAATCTTCATGTTGAATCTAGATTAGTCTGTGACTTCTTTTGATTCATACAATGTTTTGGAAATTATTGTAATGGTTAATTTTGGTTGTTAACTTGACAGGATTCAGTGACATCTAGAAAATTGATAAGCACACTTCTGGGTGTGTCTGTCAGGGTGTTTTTGGAGAAGATTGCCATGTGGATCAGCAAACTGAGAAGATGAAGGCCAGCCCTGAACATGGGAGGCACTGTCCAATAGGCTGGGGGCCCAGATGGAACAAAAAAAATAGAAGGAGAATCTCACGTGCCCATGCAGGCTTTACCTTTCTTGAATGGATGTGTTTTTTGCTGCTGGTGTTGCCCATGGGCATCAAGACACTTCAGCCTTTACACAAAGATTCACATCAGTGACTCTCCAGGGGATTTCAGGCCTTCAGCCTCAGACTGGGGCTGCATCATTGATTCCCCTAGGTCTGAAGCTTCCAGCTGCTTGGAATGAACAGCTATCCTGTCTGCAGATGGCCATGACTATTCAGCCTCTGACGATGTAAGCCAAACCAATAAATCCTCTCTTAAAATTATATATATTCTATTGGTTTTATTTCTCTAGAGATCCCCAACTAATACAATGATGCTATGTAGCTTTCTAAAACTCGGCTTTGAAGAACTACAATTTCTATTTGTTCTAATACTCTTTCTTAGCACCCCTGAAAATCATGATGTAAGAAGCCCATGGAATGTGACTAAGTCACATGGAGGAAGACTGTGGCCGACAGCCCCAGCTGAGCTCCCAGCTGATAGATCAACTGCCAAGCGCGTGAGCAAGCCACCTTGGATGTGCTAGCACCATCAAGGCTCCAGAGATGCCCCCAACAGACACCATATGCAGCAGAAGAACTAGTTCAGCTTGGTTAACCCACTAAATTATGAAAGAGAACAAATAAGTATTTACTTTAAGCCACTATGTTTGAGGGGGTTGTACCACAGCACTAGATAATGTAAATGCATCTTTCTCTCCAGCTCAATTCTCTTTTCTTCTATACTCAGCCATTTCTCTTTATATCTAAATATGCTTATGTATATTTTGCTATGGGAGAAGGACCTGGCAAACCACTTCCGAAAATCAATCCACCATTGAAAACCCTATGAACAGCAGAAAAGCACTGATGATAGTGTTTTGCCTATTGTACATAGGGTGGCTATGAGTTGGACACTGACTCAACAGTACCTAACAACAACAATATATTTTGCTAAAATGTAGTTCCTTTCCCCCGAACCTGCCTTTTAGTGCCACATAACTAAAAAATGTTTTGAAGTCTATATTTTTCTGTGTCTCACCATCTACATGTGTCTCAATGAGAAGAGGACAGAACAAAGATTTGTTTTCCCAGTGATATTAAGTAGGTCACTGCCCTTAACAGGAAATCATACCTATGGTCAGTTCAAGTTTTAAGCAAAGGCAAATGTACTCAGAAGCTAATGAAACTTCAGCTCACTTGCATAGGTCCCTCCCAAGATGCTAGGGCGGGACCTTTTGTCTATATGTTGAAAGTCATTGCAAAATTTGCAAAAGCACAATGTGGTGTGATCCAATAAGGGTACAGTCTGTTTCCTCTCCGGCTACTCCTTGGTTCCTCTCCCATCAGTAGCTTCTAAGTAGCCACAGATATTTTGGGAATCTGATGAAAGGGACATCAACATGGACAGAATGTTGTTTGGGTCCTGAGAGACACATTTATGTGGTTTGCAGTCACTCTGGTGTCAAGTTATTCTCGCCCTCGTATAGAAGCAACTCTCAGAGACTCTCTTTGCACCCACAATGCCAACTCTCAACATGGAAAAAGACAAGCAGGGCCAGAGGTCATATCACCATACCAATGTGTCCCATGATGTCCAGCACTGGGTGACCTGGAACATAAAGGAAAGAAACGATGTGAAATGTCTACCCCCAGAAGTTGTTTCAGGAATATTCTGCCAGTCATCAAATGCGTAAAATTGTAAGCAAAGGGTTAGTGGATTAGGTACTTACTGACATAGGAAAAATGGAAGTTCTCCCCTCTCAGGAACAAACTTTTCCATGTATTAGTGCCATTATTAACACATTCTATGTTCTTTGGGGGTTTTTATGGTAACCACATGAAACTGCAGAATTCCTGGGTTTCTGGGACAGTTTTGATCAGTGCTGCAAATAAGGAACCTGTCTGTGCATGAAATCATGGAGCTCACTGTGTATTTTACTATTTACCAATAATAATAATCCAACTGTGACCAACTATCACTAAGACTGAAAACTTTCTCTTCTCCTTATGAAAAGTAATATTACAAAACTGGGGCTGTAAGAATAGGAAAACCAAAAGATACAGACAAAGAATGTAGTGGGGGAAGTATTAGAGAAATGTATCGGGTAACACATGGATAAGAATAGTATATCAGTACTGTGGCCATGCTCCAGGCAGAAAGAAGATAAAAGACAATGGTACATGCCAGGTAAATCTATCTCCTTCTAAAAGTATTTTCTATTAATGTCCTGTAGGAATATTTGCTGACTTCTCACTGGCCAGAAGCAAGTCACATGGTTACACAGAAGCAGGAAGTAGAAGTACAATATATCTTTTGTTGGGTTTTATTCTTTTTCTGGGCACATTTCTATCTCCCCACCCAAAATCTCGATTCTGATGCTAAAGAAGAATGGTAAATGCATACTAGGCAGGCAACCCACAGGATCTACCTCAGAGTAAAAATCCAATCCAGCCCCAGGCAACATAAATATTTCTACTTACTAATGGATAAGAAAAATAGACCTTTGCTTCAGCTAGTAGCCTCAAGCACCAAAAAGAACAAGCAAATATTTTACTTCATTTTTAGCTCAATAGATGGATCCTTCACCTATTGACCTGATCAAGTATTAAAATACTTAGAGAAGATGGCTCATCAGTCATAATGAGTCAAACTAGAACCTTCAAAGAAATAATCAATGTGATTATTTTCTTTGTTCTTTCTCTCTGCCTTCTTAATTATAATTACACATACTAAGGTAAGTGAAAAATTAATAGAGACAGCTGTACTAAAATAGTATCGCCTTTCCTGGGTTTCTCCTTGGTTCCTATCATCCACAAATATCACTTGGTAAGATAATTTTAGCTTTGCTTTCCCCTCAGGAAAATAATCATTCCTTGCTCTGCACAAGACTTTTACTTTGCTTACTTAAGAATAAAGCTGACATATGGCCCCAACCAGAGGTCACAAGGTAGAGTACCATAGGGCTCAGAGATGTATCTTGTTTGATCCTCACACTGTTTGAAAAATAATTGAAGTAGTCATCAGATTTAAAAACTGGGAAATTAGCCTTCAAATTCTTTATATCTGCCTTTTATTAAGTAATATAAGGTATAGCATCTATGGCTTGCACTCATGCATAACAGCTACCTGTGGCTGGCAGTAGCCATTCTTTGAGCAGAAGCAAGAATTGTGTTCAGTTAAAAATATGGAAAAATGGAGGAGGTTAAGCTTCATAATTAACCTAAGGTTATCTGGATTTATCAACTCTAACCTCTACCTAGTCCCACATTTTTAGCTGTAAGAGAAAAATATTTTTAAATTGCTATAATTATTTCAGGAATTTACATGAATCAATTAATCAAAAGCTTCCTTATAAAAGAAATAGTTCATGTATTGAAAATTTCATAAAAATCTAAAAGCATGGCAACATAAAACAAAATCTTAAAAGAGAGATAGTTATAGTAAGTATAAAGATATATACATTACTTGGACAGACAAGCAAGTGGTAATTCCTTAGTAGCTACAAACACATACACACACACACACACACACACACACACACACACACACGCAAACCTGCACACACCTACACACATATTTCTTTTATAATAAGAGGGAAGAAGATAACAAAAATGTACAGCCAAAGAGGGCTCATGTTTCCTTACTCAGCCTTACTCAGGCACCTGTCTTTACTGTTAGCAAAACTCTGAGGCCTTCTTAGCATATTGAGCCCTCTTCAGCCTGCCAATAGGGGAGGTGTTCCAATCCTAAGGGAGGAGGAGTACCCTGGGCAGATAGAGAGGGACATAGTGAAGGTCAAAGGAAAAATGGTCAAATTCTGTATTGGGAACTATTCCAAACCAGCCATTCATTTGTTGCCAAAATACCCTATATTCTTGAATCTAATGCACACACTTTTAGCAGTTTCAGAGGGCTACAAAATCAGATTTGGAACACAATTGTGCATGGACTGGATTCATCGTTAAGCTCTCCACCCAGCTCTCAACCACGAATCCAATCCACACGTGGTTATAATCCACATCTGATTTTGCAGCCCTCTAAAACTGTTGAATGGGTGTGGATTAGAAAATAATAGACACAATCTTGTTTACTTTAACCTGCACAAGAACCCCCTCAGAGAAATGGGGAAAAAAAAAAAAACCCTCAGGCAAAGAGCATGAAGAAACTTGCCCCATGAGCTTTCAATACCTGCAATATGACACCTGGAAAATGGTAGAGTCAGACTGAGCTTAGGTTTGTTTGACAAGAATATCTTGTGCTTAACTACTGTGCATTAATTAAAGCAATAAGTTAGTGCTATTTGGAAAACACTATGAAGTGTAAAATGTCTCAATATATACTAGTTCACTTCATTCTAACCATCCTGCAGAAGATGTAACATGTTAATAAATATATTATTTTTTCTGTTTTCTGTAGGAAAAAATATTAATAAGCAACAGTTGAATGTGTAACCATTTGCAAAGCACTATACATATAGGTAGAAGATAAAAAAAAGAAGAGTAAGACACCATCTCGATCTAATGCAAGAACAAAGAGCTTCATAATTCCTGGCAGAATTCAAGCAATCCTAGAACCAAAATACAAGTGAAATTACAATGGCAGTTCAGAGAACTTAGTGATCTTGTCTGATTGGAGGAATTTAAGGAAACCTTCACAGAAGTGACAGGTAGGATTTCTGTAGGCAGGGGTGGGAGTATGCACGTTTCTAGGCTATGAGGAAAGCATAAGTAAGCAATGATACATACATCTGTAAACAATGCAGAGACATGTTTGCAGAACACATCAGTATTGTCATGATGGGTCGGTAAGGGAACAAACTAGAGAAAACCAAAAAACAGGACAGGCCTACATAGTGGAGGTGCTGAATACAACAAGAAACTGGAGAGCTATTAATGGTTATTGTGGTTGGGCACAAGCATGTTCTAACTTGTGTTAAAGGGTGACGTCCAAGCCAGCAGGGTGATGGACAGACCAGATCAATAATGAATTAACCTGGACCCATGGGCCAGAAAGCCTTCCCATTTTGGTGATAAAGTCTGTGTAGGAATTTGAGGAGGAAAGAATAAGAACCTGCATTCATGTTACTAATATCTTAACATATTCCACCATGACCTTGCCAGTGGCTAAGTAACATTCACGGTTTTCATATTGACATTCTTCAATTGTATAAAATGAATAACTTCATGTAGAAGAATATATATATTTTCCCAGAAACCCAATAAATCTATTTATGTTTTCCAATGAGAAAACAAAAACTTTGACCAATAGCTTTCTTTTTAGGTTTTCCTCAATTAGTCTTCATGAAAAGAAATATACATATCACTCCCCTAGATGATCTTAAGGAGAGAGGCAGAGAGGACAGTCAGGAAATCACTGAAATAGCTTTGGTTTGAAAAAGACCACTGTCTGGACTAGTAGTGTTAAAGTTCCTGTGCCATGCAGAAGGCACATGAGGTGTCACTTCACCACATCCCTGTGGGATTCCATAACTATCTTTACTTCATGAATGAAAACACTCAGACTCAGAGAGATTGCAAAACTTGCCCAAAGTCACGAAGCTAATAAATAGAGGAGCCAAGACTTTACCCTAGATCTATTTCAAAGCCCTTGTTCTTTATTTGGTTGGTGTTTGTTTGTTTGTTCATTTTTGGAGAAAGAGTCTCGTTATGTTGCCAAGGTTGGTCTCAAACTCATGATTCTCCTGCCTCAGCCTCCAGAGTGATGGGATTACAAGTATGTGCTACCATGCCTAGCTGTCTAAATCCTCATCCTTTTTCATGATAGAGCACATCACCCAGCTAGGAGGATGGCATTGGAGGAGAAACATGATAAAGGCAGAATGGACTCCTCCTGATGATGACCTGGGTGTGGTAGAGTGAGAGGAGGTTGCTCTATTGGCCATGTAAACAAATCTGGATCTCATACAGTAAGAAGTAAAAAAATGAAAGGATTTTATGCAAAAGTGTGATGTGACCAGGTTATGAAAAATTATTATAACAGTCTACTTAAGACATGATGTAGACCTGGCCTAAAGCAGTAGTTATTGGGGATGGGTTTTTATTTGTTTGTTTGATTGTATGTACTTAGTTGGATACTGGGGGACTGAATGCAGGGTTTGCTTTTTGCAAGTGCTCTACTACCAGGCTGTACCTCCCAACCCATTTTTTTTTTTCATTTTTTATCTTGAGACAGGATCTTGATAAATTATGAAGGCTACCGCTTGCCTCAAACTTGTGATCCTACTGCCTCCGCCTCTCAGTTACAAGTATGAGCCACCACGCCTGGCTTTGTTTTTTTGTTTTCCAAAACAGAAGTTGCCAACAGCCTCCCTCTAAATCAAGGTGCTATCTTTCTTTCCTAATTTGTGAGGTATTTTTCCTCACAAATTAGCTATAGACTTTAGCTCTGCCCTGACAGGGCTCCTTGGGAGGTAGTCGTGAACATCTCCAGTGTGCCGTTCATGGGATAACTCTTTATCCTGGCAGATGGCCTTCTGCCTAAGTGCCCTGTCCATGACCAGGTGTCCTTCTCAAAGGAAACTCTTTTACACTAACAGGTGCCTTTGTAGCTCTTGCTTGACTTATATTCAGTTTATTCCTACCAAGTCATTGCCTAGAAAAACCCTGACTGAGAAAGAAGTTAGGCTTGGTTGTGTAGGTCAGGTAAGACCAGAAAAGGCAACTTAATAAAATGTGTGAAATAACAGTTTATTACTGACAGATCCCAGAGAGAAGGGGCAGTGTGCCTCACAGGACCAGTGAGAAGGAGGCTGGGGGTTGGGGTGAGCTCAACTATCAGGTGAGGAGCACAAAAGAGGGACCTATGGGCAAAAGCCATCACTGGGGTCCAAGACGCTACTCAAGCAAGCTTCCCAAAGGAGTTCTAACTGTGGGTTTAGAGGAGCAGACACCACTTCTGTGAAGTCATGCTGTGACTAAGATGAGGTGGCTGAACTATATCTGGGCAGTTCATGCAGGGGTTAGGGGTAAGTGGGGCAAATCAAGTAGGTTGCATCCAAGTATCTCCTAGGCAGATATCTGGATCAACCACCTGGAAGAACTAAGAGAAGGCAAAATACTAGAAACTATGTCAAATCCTGCTGGTATTAGAAATTCCAATTTATATTCAAAATGAATGCCAAAGTAACATAAAATTACAGGAATCAACTACACAAGGTTTCTCAATCTCATTGCTGTTAGGTGCCATCATAGTGACCCTATGTACAACAGAACAAAATACTCCCTGACACTGTGCCATGCCCAGCACTACATCAGTGTTTCTATGCTATATGTAGGGTTTTCAATTGCTGATCATTTCAGGATTGATTCAGGAGTGGGTTGTCAGGTCCTTTTCCCATTTTTGTGGTGCTGGGGATCAAACCCAAGGCCTCAGAGCATGTAGAGTAAGCACTCTACCAATTGAGATAATCCCAGCCCTTCTCAACCTCAGCACCATTGAAATGTGAGCCAAATAATTATTTCTGTTGTGGGGCTGTTCTATGCATCATGACATATGTAGTAGCTTCTCCAGGCCTCTGACCACCAGATGCCAGTACCACTCTAACCCCCACAGCTGCGACAACCAAAAATGTGGTCAATCATCTCAAGTTGAAAGCTACTGGAAAATGATCTTAATAACTGTAAAACATTTTATGAAAATGTAAACACAGAAATACTTGCAGACAGAAAACAGTAAGAGACAAGTACAGCAATAACAAAAGTCAGCCTCTCATTCTACAGAGACTCTGTGACTGAGGCCTGGGAAAGGGGAGCTGAAGTCAGCTCAAGAGTAGAGCAGCATTGGAGGGTCAGGGCAACATGAGCACAGCAGATGAGTGACTCTGATATGTCACAGAACACTCTGTATCTATTTTTGTGTGTGAGCCTGCATGAAGTTCTAATCTGTTTAGATCTGATTGGATAGCCCTTTGATTGCTCTATTCATCTGTTCATTTAAAATCTCTTTCATGCCAGGGTTTTTTGACTACACTCGTAACCCAGCAATCATCCCAGTTACATCAAGCAGGATAATGTGGCTTTGCTTTAAGCGGAGACACTCCACAAAGCATAAGCAGGAGATTTAGATTCAGCTGAGGTTTCTGAAAGTTAAGAACACAGCAACAAGGCACTCATTTAGCTTCCCTCCCATTGCAAATATAATACTTTCATGTTTCTTTAGATCCTTTTCATTAAGTGAGACATTCATGTCAAACTTCCCCTGGATTCATCCCTGGCTTCTTCTGTATGGGGTGGCATTTGGTAGCTGACAGATGAAATACTTTAATGTATGTGGTTTGTAGCCACAGTGCCCCCTGGAATTAGCCCCCTGTTGGGTTTCTCAGCACCATTCTATGCACTACTAAGGATCAGCTTGTTTCCAAAAGGGAAGCATATTCTTATGTCATAAACAAAAGAAGGAGATCGTCATACCATGCAGGGTGTTGCTGCTACCAGACAAAAGCCACTCACGGAATGTGTCATGTAACCCAGGCCTGGTGAAGAATTCCAACTGATCCTTTACTCTTTTCAGCCTCCCAGTCACTCTTACACCCTGACAGTGGCCGGAGACACCTCTGCTGGCTCCTACCTCCAGCCAGGCATAGAGTGATGGCAGAAGCATATGAGGAAGTCGGTTGACTTCTTGACCCTACCCAATCATTTGGTGGCTGTCACAGGGATACCAAATGTGAAGCAGAAGGTTGTCAGAGATGAGCTGGGTTCTGAGAGAAGTTCTGAGGGCCATGGAACGCCTAAAGAGCCTCTAGGGATCCATCCGTCTTTCTGAAGGGCCTTGTGAACTGCAGTTTAGAATCAGGTGCGCCATCTTGAGAAACCATCCCACATTCCAAGCAAAATTAGTTTAATGTTCCCACATAAAAAGGTCCCAAGCCAGGTGGAAGATCATTATATGAGCACACACCGTGGAACTAAAAAGGTTTGCATGCTGCTGGAAGGAATTTATGGGGAAATTTATTACAGATCCACTTCTTATGTAAATTGTGTCCCCATATGATGACCCCAGTGGAAGTAGGAAGGCCAGGAAAGGTTACTGAGGCCAAATATCATCGGAGTGTCTCCTTTGAGAAATAAGATATTCTTCATCCAGATATGCTTATATGTCCTATGAAAGAAAGAAGAGCAGAAGAAAAAAAATCCAAATCTTCCACATGGATAGTTCCCTTGCCCTTGGGGAAAAGTCTGCCTGTTTCTGTTTCTAAGTTCTTCCTGCAAACTGGGCTAAACTAGAGAACAGGAAGGATAAACAGGGGCTAAGATATAGCACAGGTTGGCATTTATAATAGAACTGAGAAGATAGAGGGTCTAGATTCTTTCTTTTTCTTTCATTGTAAGCCATTGGAGTCTGGGAATCCTTTTATACTACAGAGACTCCAAGACCATGGACATCACAAGTAATAAGACAGTACGGTGGAATGGCAAAGCATGAACTTGGAAGTTAAACAAGTCCAGAGTCTAGTTCTGGCCTTATCATCTAATAGGTTATTCTAATAATGGAAAATAACAAAAAGTAACATCAATCAGATTATGCCTCCATTGGTATCCATCTGATCCAGAGAGAAAGCCACTGCAGTGACGCAAAACCTTGGGTAATCTACTCTCTGCTGCCTGCAAACATACTACTATGATTCTCCCTTCTTAGTATTCCATTCTAACCACAATGACCCTCATCTTGTTCCTGGAATTTGTAGAGCACATTCTTGGCTCAGACCTTTATGTTACCCATACCCTCTGGAATAGTCTTCCTCAGATCCCCATACTTTCTTCAGGTCTTTGCTCACGTTAACTAATCCAAGAAAACTTCCTTATTCTAAAATAACCCACTTCTCTCCACCCTAACCAAGGTTCTGCTTTGTTTTTCTCCATAGCACATATTAGCAACTAAAATAACATATTTTTATTTGCTTATATATTGTCTGCATCCTGCACAAGGAAATACACTTCATAAAAATAGGGTTTTATTTACTTTATCCACTGCCATATCCCTACTTCCTAGAATGATGCCTGGCATGAGACAGTACCTGTGTAGAAGGATACAACTGACCACCTACTATGTGCCAGGCACTCTACAGAGGCAAGTTTCTCTGAATCTTACAATTATCCTGCCAGGTATATATGAACAATGAACAAATTACACTCAGTTCTTGGCTTAGAGGCAAGCTAACCAAACACAGTTATGTTTATTTAAGCTCTGTTAATTATAGCATTATAATAGCACACAACTTTTATATCGGCACAGAAAATGAACTTCTAGCAATGGTCTGTTTTCAGGAACTCTCTTCCAGTTATCTACTCCTACAAATTTCCTCCAAAGCTTAGTGGCTATGACAACCATTTTATTTTATTTCTCATTTCTGTGGGTCAAGAATTCTGGCAAGTCTCAGCTGGGTGATCCTTCACTTTCACATGGCATCAGTAGAAGTTGCTCAGTGACATTCAGAATAAAATGAGCCTCTCTGGAAACCACTCTGCTTCACTCACACATTCGACACTTCGGTACAGAGTGCTAGAGTCAACCAAAGTATCTATAAAGTTAGTAAGTCAGATCAGAAAGCAATAAAGAAAAGAATCTCAAAATATTTTGAGCAATACTAGTATTACTGAATGGCATTTGTCTTTCAGGGAATATGTCCAAGTTCAATATGCCCCTTGAAACAGCAAATCTCATGACTTGATAATATCATATTTCACATACTTATTATTCAGTCTTTAAAAATAACTGAGACATGGAGAAGAAAAACAGGCCATAGGCACAAATATAATGAAAAGTTAATTTTGTGGGCCTGAAATCAAACTCAACAGGAAGTATCTGTAAATTTAATCACCATTTTAGCCAAAGTAGTAAGATTACATGACCCCCAAACAACAACATAATAAAAGATAAAAGCACATCTGAGTCATTTTGTACATTTTAAAGGTGAATATACTTCACATAATCTCAGACTCAAGTGAAAAACAGTTGTGATGCTCTCTTAAGACATAGAAAGGCCATGTTCAAGAGCAACTTCTTCTCTCACACCTCCTTCTGCAGCAGTGAGGTAGGGTAAGGAGGGCATCATTCAAGAAAGTGCAGAGAGGTAGGACTTCCTGAATTAGTTTTGTTCAAAAAACAAATCCTGACCCATGATTTAACTTAAAGTATCCTCAAAAATGCCTATCAGAACCCTCGATGAATAAAAACTCTTCTCTCAGGAAGCAAATAGACATGCTCTTTCCTCTATTCAAACACAATGAGGCAAGATGACAATGATGCTCATAACAATATATTGAATCCAACATTATGTACCTGGTTACCATTTCTAAGCCTCAGGAAGTTTACATGAGCCCCAGGGAAGGAGAGGGAAGAGTGTTCATGTGTTCATGCAGTGGCAGGAGCTGGATTTCCTCAGCAAAGGCAAGGATCAGCAGTCCACCTACCTGATGTATTCCTCTCTCTTTGGCTCCATGAGCAGCACTTTTAACTTTTCTATTCCAATTTGTTGTATGTTGTTGTTAGGTGTTGTCAAGTTGGGTCTGACTCAGTGATCCTGATAGGGTTTCTAATGGCTAATTGTTTTGGGTTTGCTTTAGGAGTAAATTGTCATGTCCTTCTCCATTTTTGCAGTGCTGGAGATGGAACCTGGGTCCTCAGAGAGCAGGAGCAGCACTCTATCAACTGAGCTAAACCCAAGCCCAGTTCCTTGTATAGGGGTTAAAATTTTGGGTAAAATCTGTTTATTTTGTTTTTTAAGTATTTATACTCACAAAAGTTAGAATAGAATTCTCCTTCCTAGCATTTGGTTTAACCCTTAACTGCTATCGCAGGGTCAAAATAGACCCCTCCCCATAGACCCCTCCCCCAAGGGTACTGAACATGAGGCACTATAGCACTTAACTCTCTGGGGTCATACGTGACCCCAGACACATGATACATGTTAAGGGTTTTGAAATTTGTCTTTTATATTATTGAAGAATATTAGTGACAACATTTATCATAACAAAAAACAAAATTAACTGAGAAATTTCTATGTGTCAAAACTCATCTTAGTATGTCACATATACTAATTCACTGAATCTTTACAGAAATTCTGAGACAATTGTCACTGTTATCACCATTATTCAATGAGAAATTTAGGGTCCAGAAAGCCAAGAAATCCTCTCAAATTCACTCACTCAAAGGGGTGAAACTGGAGTGTAGATAGTCTAGTCCAGAGCTGGCAGGCTTGATATATATAGCAAGCTATATATCTATAAAGATATCACCTTTTGAAGCATGAATTTGTTTTAGCTTGAGGTGATAAATTATGAAATGTAACAAGGCTGTCTGGAGGGCACACTATGCCACAAAGTGTAGATTCTGCATGTGATCTTGTTTCAAAGGATGAATTTCTGGTGCCTGGGAGGATGCTTAGGCCATGACTCCTAAGTTTGTATTTCAGATCCTGACCTCACTGCTGAATTCCAAGCTTCTTTATCTACTTACAAACTTCAATACAAGGATCTTTGCCTGCTTTGCTCATTGAATCATCCTAGTCACTGAGAACAGTACTAGGCACATGACAGATACTCAGAAGATACTTGTTGAATCAATGAACTGATGTTTAAAGGTCATCTTCAATAAAGCAGTCAAATTACAGCTTTTCATTCTTCTTCCCTAAGGACTTATTCTTCCTCTATACTTGATCTTTTCCTCCAGTTGCCAGTCCCAGCACCTCAGAATTATTCATTGCTCTTTGTGTCACACCTAAAACCAATCCATCAGCAAGTAGCATTTTCACTACAGTGGTGCCATGGTACTCCAACTGCTCTGTGCTTGCTTGAACAATTCAGTCCTTACCCAATATATTGGCAGAATTCTGGTTCGGTTCCTGACCATTGTACTAAAACCTGGATGACATGCCACGCTTACCTGTGATGCTTCTGGGTCAACCAAAGGGGAAAAGTGTCACTTTGTGCATTGATTTCAGACAGTAAAGACCTGTCCTGGTGCTGTGTTCACAATCTTGTGGGGATTTTTGCATATAGACTCCATGACACCTAACAACAACAACATACATATGTATACCATATGGTCATCATGGCACTCAAGAAACTTCCTAGCACTAAAAGTGAAGGAAAGAGGAAAACAGTAAGAAGGAGATAACTGAAATTTTTTTTCCATTTAGATAACCATTTATTGGATGTTTTGAAATAACAGCATTTAAAATGTATGTTAACAAATATAAGCAGCCCTTTAAAGCAAGCAACATCAAACAATAAAATGATCTTTTCCTCTCATGTTTCTTTTTTTTAATTTTTATTAGAAATTTTTAATGTACATCTTAATGTGTTTCATTTTGACATGCTTTTCACTGTGACATTTCCATATATGCATTTTGATACACATTATTCATATAGATTACCCCTTACCCTCCCCTATGCGTCCCCCCTCCCACCCTTCCCATCTAAATTTCCCATCTAAGTCTTCCCTATCTTTTACTTAGTAGTTTTTTTCTATATGTCCTTGGGTTCCAGTTCTGTTTAAGATAGAAACTTTTCCTGTAGTGGTCTTTGTTTTTATCTTGTTAGAACAATTACATGCGATTTCTAGTCCATTTATATTGAGATCATTCTTACCCCCTCTTTTATTATGATCTGACCTTTGAATAGGATTTTTCCTTCTTGTAATTTTGAACCAGCTCCCTCATATGAGTGAGAACATGTGTTGTTTCTCTTTCTTAGTTCGTGTTCGTTCACCCAAAATAATTTTCTCTAATTCTATCCATTTTGCTTCAAATGACCTTATTTCACTTTTCTTGATTGCTGAGTAGTATTCCATTGTGTATATATACCATAGTTTTTTTATCCATTCTTCTGTTGAAGGGCACTTTAGTTGATTCCATATCCTTGCTATTGTGAAAAGCGCTGCATTGAACATGGAGATGCAGGTGTCTCTGTGGTATGATGACCCATCTCCCTTTGGGTAAATTCCCAATAGTGTTATAGCTGGGTCATATGGTAGATCTATTTTTAGTTTTTT
>VMDO01008421.1:0-29322 GCA_007922755.1 Pedetes capensis
TACTTTATATACTATTTATATACTTTATATACTTTATATACTTTTATAATGCTTTATACTTTATGTAATGCTTTATAATACTTTATAAACAATAAAGTATAACAATAAAGTATAAACAATAAAGTATAATGCTGCAAGTATATATGCAGCATTTATATTGTATTAGGAGTTATGAATAATCTAGACATGGATTTATTTATTTATTTATTTATTTATTTATTTTTGTGGTACTTGGGAGATGAATCCAGGACCTCACACATACTTTGCAAGTGCTACACCACTGGGCTGCACTCCTAGCCCATTTTTTATTTTATTTTATTTTTGAAACAGGGTCTCACTAAGTAACAGAGGCCGCCTTTGTCTTTGAACCTGTGATCTTCCTTCCTCTGTCTCCTAAATTGCTGGGATTACAGGTATGCACCACTGTACCTGGCGAGATGGCTTAAATTATACAGAAGGATGTTTGTAGATTATGTGTAAGTACAATGCCGTTTTATATAAAGGACTTGAACATCTGTGGATTTTGGTGTCTGTGAGGGAAGTTATCCCCTCCCCTTCCCATACTCCAAAGACACCAAGGGATGTATTGGAGAGAAAGAGAGAGAAATGACAAAAACAGAGCAAGAACACACACACACACACACACACACACACACACACACACACACACGGTGAAATACAGGACTGTATGTATCAATATTTTAAATAATGGTAGTATGCCATTACAATAATTTCTATAGTTTGAGTACTTTGAAATTAATCTAATTAATGCCACCTTCTTTTCAATATAATAAGGCCAATGATTGCCCAGTATCATACTTGTAAGAAATTTTCCTTATAACAGTGGTCAAATTGCACTGGCTCATTCTTCAGTTTTTTATACCACTTTCCATAGATTATCAATAGTTTGAATATGTGCAATAGGTGAACACAGTTTGAGTTCAGTCTTTGGTCACAGAAGAGAGTAAAACATTTGCTGATACTGAATTCATGATCGTGGAATTTCTCAGAAACATTCTGTAATCAAAAGAGCTCCTGGGAGTGGATTATCTACATCTGGATGGCAAATATTATATAAATGTTTCTTCTTCCCAAATATGTTTAGAGAGGCTCAGAGTTGTCCTTAGGTGGAAAAGTCTGCATTTTATTGTCTTTTAGGTGTAGCAATCACATCACAGTTTCAGGCTGTGGGATGAGTGACCTTTCTGGAGTGACTGCTTGAAAAGGCACTTGCAGAGGGGCTTCCGTTGTAATCGGTGAACTTCTTCTTTTGATCTCTAAGAACTCCTGAAACTAATAGAAGATTCTTGGATTCTAGAGATTTTTTTTCCTGAAAACTTCTACTTATATCATTCTTTTCTTTTTTTTTAATATTAGTCTAAAGAAGTAAGAAGTATCTGAGAAAAGAAAAAAATGGAATAAATAAGCAAAAATAATTAGGAAATGAATAAAGAGTAGAGAAAGTTTTGTTTTCATGCAGATAGTATTATGGAGTCTTAGGACTGAGATCTGTCAGTTAACTGAGAAGACTGAGTCACCAAGAACTGAAGTGGTTTCTCTGATGTGGAGGAGTCAGCCAGTGGGATATGAGAAGAGGACTTAGGTGTGGTTCTCTTCAGTCCCACCAGGCACCAGAAGGCCAGGAGGATGAGGAAAAGCCCTGGCAAGACAGCTGTCTCATTGCCACTTTTCTCTCCTACACATTTAGTGGATTTTGCCAAATGACAGAAAAATCTAGTATTAGTCTACTCAGGATACCATAGCAAAATATCTTACATTGAGGGGCTTATGCAGCAGGCATTTATTTTGTCAAAGTTCTGGAGGCTGGAAGTTGTCCAAATAAAAGTCTGTCAGAATTGGTTTCTGGTGAGGCCTCTCTCTCTGACTGGCAGATGGCTGTCGTCTCACTGTGCTCATACGACAGAAAGACAATGGGCTCTCTCTCTCTGGTGTCGTTTCTTCTAATGGCACAGATCCAACCAAATCAGTGACCATCCTTTTGACTTCATTTAATCTTCATTATTTCTTAGAAGCCCATCTTCAAAAATGGCCACACTGGAAGGTAGGGCTTTAGCATGTGAATTTTGGGGGCAATACAAACAGTCCATAACAGACCTATGTTGTTGTTGTTGTTGTTAGGTGCCGTCGAGTCGAGTCCTACTCATAGTGACCCTCATAGGGTTTTCAATGGCTGACTGTTTCAGGATTCCCTTGGGAGTGGGTTGCCGTGTCCTTCTCCAACAGACCTATAGAGCCTTCCAATTATAAAGAGAGTATGAGAATGCTGTGGAAATGCTTTATCCAAAAAATAGCAAGAAGTTTAGATTCGTGTAGCAGAAGAATTTTAAGTTGGAAATCAGATGGACCTGGATTTGAACCTGTGGTTCATCTGCCTCCTACCTGTGTGGCCATGTTGTTATTTTAAGGTGCTTTCAAGTGAGGTTCGAGTCATAGCCACCCTATGTACAACAGAGTGAAACACTACCTAACAATGTGCCATGCCCAACACTACTGTCAGTGCTTCTCTTCTATTCATAGGGTTTTTGATGGCTAATTGTTTTTTGGGAGTGGGCTGCCAGGTCTTTCTCCCCAGCCTGTAGCACCTGGTATTCTGAAGCTATCTGCCATCCAAGTCCTAACCAGGCCTGACCTTGCTTAGCTTGTAAGATCAGGTGGGACTGGATGTCAGAGTGCTATGGCAGAGAAGTTATTTAATCTTTTTGAGCCTTAGTTTTCTCATTTGTAAAATGAAAGTGCTAATGCTTTAAAACTATTGTATACAGTTACCTAACACAAGATTGTTTATATGGTTAAGTACTCAGTGTGTAAAAGTGATTATTATTATTAGCCTATACATTCAGTATAGCCCAAGGACTCCATTTACTAATTCAAGTAAAATTGTCACAAGCATTTCCCATTCCTTGTTGTTCTTAAAATATGAAAAATCTTGGCGGAAGTAAAGCTATTATTTTTGAAGTGCATAATCAAGGAATTAGCAATAGTATGCGTACTTTTTTAAAAAAATGTTTTAAAAATGACTTTCTTTGACCTTAACAAGATTTTTGCAGTTCTTTCTTCTTTTTTCTATGAACTTTTGAATTGCAGAACAACAAATAAGTTTATGCCAGTGGAATTTTTCCACTGACTCATCTTGTTCTGGGGCTCCAGAGTGCAGAATCAGGATCAAGAGATGGGACCTCCTAGGAGAAAGATTGCATTCCTGCTGAGGAAAAAACTTGGGTATCATTTAAGCTGTTGAATAAGGAATGAGCTTCCTCACAAGGTGGTGAGTTCCTTGTCTCTGAACAGGGACCACTTGGCAGGGATATGGTGGTAGGGTTTCAAGCAATGGACAGGAAGCTGATATACGTGACCTCAAAGATCTCTTCCCCACTGAAATTCTGTGATTTCAGAATGTCACTTTCAGGAAGTCTCTCACTTTAGAAAAGGATGTATGAATGGAAATTACCTCAGTGCCTGGCTTATTATGACTTAGAAAATAGAACTCTCATTGGCTTCTTCAGGCAGCCCTGGAACTTGACGTTCTTTCAGATTGTTTCTTAAGTCTTAGGGCTGCTGACTATGACTTTGGAGCTAAATATAGGGTAGAAAGTACCATTGTGTATGCAACTAGGAGCCAGTACAGCAGACTTGCTTTTTACCTTGGTGTCTCACACTTCATTAGGCTTTGGACACGATCCTTTTGTTAGTTGCCAGCACAAGCATTTCATTACTGATTCAGGAAATGATGAAGAGATAAATGTTAAAAAGAATGTTTCCAAGGAAGATATTAATGGAGTGTTAATGCATCTCACTCTCTTCCCAGAGTGGAAGTCTGGGAGGGGGGTGGGATAGGAATTATGGGAATGAGAGTTAATCCTTGCCAATAGAACCCTTAGCTTCATTTAGTCACAAGCTAAATATGAATATTAATTAAAGTACCTGGTTTAGCACTTCCTTGTAAGCAAAATTCATTGAAAACTTCCATCTGGAACAAAGCCATTTGCTTACTCAGCTATGGAAACCTAGAGCCAAGAAAACGAATGTATGCTTTCCTCACTCTGAAGTACAAGACAATAATAACATTGTGTTCTCCAAGCTGAAGGGTTTTAGACAGCAGTGTTTTCTTCATGAAGCAGGCTTCAAAAGAGACTTGTAAAAGGACCTTTGAAGGAGTTTCCGGAGCTACATCATATTTTAAAGCTGCTGTGTATTTTAAAAGTATTAGGTAAATGAACTTCATAAATACTTTAAGTTTAAAAGCCAGTTTATTCTGTACCATTTCAACGAGCACATTAGAAATCCCAATGCTATTCTGAGTATTCTAACTGTCACTAAAATCCATCCAGTGAAATGCACATAGGGTCATCTGTATTGTTCCCTCTCTGAGAAATTTGCTTGTAGGTTTAGCATTTATTTCTAATAACAAAGAATCCTTTACGATGCATAGCAATTTTTTTTGCATTAAGAGCATCTAATGTTTTCAAGACGCCCTAGAGAAACTGAAATTCTTGTTATAGTTTTGATCTATACAAAGATAAAAAACCTGTGCTTGCTGTGTCTATGAATCATTTTAAAAATGACTTTTTATATGGGAACTCACTTAGAAGAGAAGAGGAAGAAAGAGAAAAACACAGAAATGAGGCAAGCTTGTAACATGAAATAAAAGTTTTTATATTTCTCCCACTAAGATAAAATAAATGCTTACTTGCTTCTGAAGCTTGAGGTATGGTGGATGGAAATCTGTGGAATTGTTTTCTGTTCATCATTTGATATGGGCACAAGCTTTTTATGGTCAGCTTTTCTTTCTTACATGTGACTGTCACCTCTCTTTTTTTCTCCTTTCTAGGAGGGGAGTGGGATAAAGAGTCAGGGTCCTTGATATTGTATGATCAGGATGCTGGTGAAGACTGAGAATAATCTAGTGGTATTAATTTATTTTAAACTCTCTTTTACCATGTTTTTGGTGGTGGGTGGGGGGTTTCTGTCATCATATTACCTAGCAAGGTAGACAGCCTCTAAGGTCAATACATGATAGTCTCAATGGGTACACGTTATGGAAGTAATTAGGGCAGTCCTTGTTTGAAATATTCCTGGTGCTTCAGCAAAAATGTTTTGAAATAATGAGCAGTGAAATGAGGATCAAAAAAGGTTTGAATAATGCTAAGCTGATTTTTTTGTAACCTTTATCATTCTCAGAAAAGCAGCTTGAAGTTTGAAAGGTTAATATGAAATCTTTTTCCTTATAACATAAAAAGTTCTCAGACTACAAATTTGCAATTTATCTTAATATGTGCTGAGATAGACACAGGGATCTAAATCTGTCTCTAATTCTGATGGCCTTATGGCATGACCTTAGTCACTAGCCCATAAAAGGAGGGAGCTCTATTAATGTCTGTCATTGCAGTTTTTGTTTAACAGAATTTTGTACATTTCATGTAGTGTTAGCTAAGCTAGCACTGTTAGAGCAGTTGGGAAATCTGTTAGAATAGTTGGGAAATGCCAAGAGCACCGATTTGCCAGAACAATTGACAAGACTTTTCCCATGTTTATAAAATATTTTATTTTTAAAGAGTTGTGTTGATTTTTTAAAAATGAAATATACTATTTTTGTTGTTCTATTTTTTTGTTTTGGTCCTGGAGATAGATTCATGCATGCTAAGACTCCCTGGAGATAGAGACTCCTGCATACTAAGTACTCTCTTCCACTGAACTACCTCTCCAGCCTGTTGCCTTTGAGTCGGGTCCAATTCATAGTGACCCTGTGTACAACAGAACAAAACAGTACCTGGCACTGTGCCATGCCCAGTACTATGTCAGTGCTTCTCTGCTATTCATAGGGTTTTCAATGGCTGATTGTTTTGGGAGTGGGCTGCCAGGTTTTTCTCCCATTTTTTGGTAGTTTGGACATTTAGCTGCTGATCTTTAATTTGAGGGCTGGGGTTTGGCTCAGTTGGTAGAGCACCTCTCTGAGGCCCTGGGTTTGATCTCCAGTGCCACAAAAACAGGAGAAGGACATGACAATCTACTCCCAAGGTTATTCCCAAATAATCAGCCCTTGAAAACCCTATGAGGGTAGTTATGAGTCAGACCTAACTCGATGGCACCTAACAACTTAAATTTGGAAAGAAACATAACAATTTTTAATATAGGTGATAATGTCTTACATAGAAATAAGGCTATGTTAATATTAGTTTCATCTTGCATTTTATATGGACAAATTATATTTTACTGAAATATTTAATTTCAGGGTGAAATCAAATACTTACTGTTTGGAGTAGGGAGTCCTGTAGATGGGATTGTGGATAGACTAGCAGTCCCCAACCTTTTTTGGCATCAGGAGCCAGCTTCAGGGAAGACCATTTTTCCATGGAGTAGGGTAGAAAGGATGCTGATCTGACAAGAGGTGGTGCTCAGGCAGTAATGTGAGCAAAAGTGGGAGAAGGACCTGGCAGCCCACTCCTGAAGCAGTCCTGAAACAACCAGCCATTGAAAACTCCATGAGTAGCAGAGAAGCATTAGCATAGTGTTGGGCATGGCACAGAGCTGGGTAGTGTTTTGTTCTGTTGTATATAGACAGTGGCATAAATACAGATGTATGGTACCTATCTGTGGCCCAGTGGCTAGGGACTCCTGGCATAGACTACATTCATGTTAGGCATTCTCACATGAAAAATTTATTTCTACTTTTCCTTCTGAACAAAAATATACCGCTAGAAATGTCACAAATGAGTGCATCAAAGGCGCATACATTGCAAATAATAGATAACAAATATCTTTTTCATTGAAAATTTAAGTGGCAAAACTGCTTTTATCTTCTAGAATTATAGCCTGTATATTCTCAAATCTAATTTGTACCTTTTCAACTGGTTTTTGTTGTTGTTAGGTGCCATTGAGTTGGGTCCATTCAATAGTTTTTTGTCGTTATCAGGTGCTGTGGAGTTGGGTCCAACTCATAGTGACCCTATGTACAACAGAATGAAACACTCCCAGACCCTGTGCTATGCCTGACACTATGTCAATGCTTCTCTGCTATTCTTGGTTTCAATGGCTGATTGTTTCAAGATTATTTCAGGAATGGGCTGCCAGGTCCTTCTTCCATTTTTGAGGTGCTGGGGATCGAACCCAGGGCCTCAGAGAGCACACAGCAGTACTGTATCAACTGTTTTGGAGGGTTGCAAAATTAGAATTGCATGTGGATTGAATTAATGGTGCAGAGGCACAAATCCAATCCACATGCAATTCTAATCTGCATCTGATTTTGTAGCTCTATAAAACTGTTGAAGGCTGAGGTTTAGCCAGTTGGTAGAGGGCTCACTCTGCACGCCAAGGCCCTGGGTTGCATCCCCAGCATGCAAAAATGGGAGAAAGACCTGGCAGCTCATTCCTAAAACAATCTTGAAATAATCAGCCATCAAAAACCCTATGAACAGCAAAGAAGCACTGAAATAGTGGTGGGCACGGCACAGTGTTAGGGAGTGTTTTGTTCTGTTGTACACAGGGTCACTAGGAGTCAGACCTGACTGGATGGCACCCAACAACAACAACAGCAACTGCTAAAAGAGGGTGGATCAGATTTGAGAATATATGGTATTTCAGCAGAATTTTTAAGCACATGGTTTGAAGTTTGTTTTTAAAATTTCTTAGTGGAAACCTTCTCAACTGGTGGTTGGTTTGTTTTCAAATCTTTGAATACTCAACACCTTGCATATAATCATCATCACCATTGGTGCTAGGCACTTTTTTCAGTATTTTGCATGCAATAATTCATTTAATTACCACAATAATCCCATGTCATAGGTACTATTAGCCCCAATTTGCAGATCAGAAAACTGAAGCAAAGAGAGGTAAGAAACTAGCTCCACATGCCCTCTGTAGTATTTCAATGAGTAAATAAATTCATAACTCAACATCCTTTTTTTTTTGAAACAGTGCTGAGGGTTGAACCTAGGGCCTTGCACATGCCAGGCAAGTGCTCTACCACTGAGCTGAACCGTCGGCCCCTTTTTAAAAATTTTTGCTTTGAGATAGGGTCTTGCCAAGTTGTGCAGGTTGCCTCTGGCCTTGAGCTTGCAATCTTGCCTCAGCCTCACAGATTGTTGGGATTACAGTGTGCTATAGGGTGCCTGGCTTGATTTTTCTTTATACAGCATCAAGTCATCAGAGCTAGAGAATTAAAAGCCTGAAGGAATATGCATCTGATTCTTTATCTGGGCTTCAAAGCCAAAATTATTTCAGCCAGCAGCTTTGTATTTTGAGTTCACTTTGGATGGTGTTGTGAAAGGTTTTATATTACAATCATTTGCGTGTATTTACTAACTGACCTTTATAAACAGTTTATCTGCATTTTAGTCTTCCTTAATTTCCTATCTTACTACATTTATGCTTCTACCATTTGTATACAGTATGAAAAGAGAGTTTATACTTTACCCAAACAGCATGGTACTCCCTGCACTGTGACAACTATTTGACAAAAGCCCTAGAATGCCATAATTAAGATATGCAAATCTCTTAATAATAGACTGATTACACAGTGTTTGCTCATGGAAAATCCCTCTTGATTTTAGATGTGAAGCATTTTGTCATCTAAATTTTAAGTATTGATTAAATAACAAGCACTTACAGAACTTTCTAAATACCTACTTAAAAGATAAGGAACATTTAATAAATTCCTCTAATAAATTACCAAATTCCAAACTCCACAGAAAACCACATTAACAAAAATACAGCTGCAAGAGGTTCAAATTTGGTTTAGTGGAAGATGTGAAGAAAGTACAGAGATTTATAACACAGAAAGTAGCCAATAAGAGAGGTGTTTACGTGCTTTTGTAACTGCTTATTTTAAGTAATGAGATTTCTAAAACAAATTGAGATAAATGAGTATGTATTCACATGGAAAGTATCTTTCTCTATCCTGGCATGCCAGGATTCTAACAGGGAGTTTTGTTTCTGAAATCCCCAAAGAAATCCAACGAGGAGCAAATGTTTAGGCTCCTGAATGCTTATCAGGAGTCTCAGATGACCACAGCGAGCTGGATGGGTGGATGTGCATAGCTGAGCCTTGCAGGGCTTTGAACCTAGCAGCTCTGGTGGGAGCTGCTCAAACAGTTGTCCCGTCAGGTGCAAGGGGGAGGGAGGGCAGGCCAGCAGGTTGCAGGGCAGGCTGGCTGTGACTCAGTAGAGCATGTGCTTCTCTTGCTAGCTCGGAGGAATCTCAGAGATGCTGGTTTAATAGAGCAGGGCACAGGTGGTGACCATCACCTTGAAGGTCCTCTGATTTGCTGGGCCTTCAGACTTGGAAGTGAAGATAAGATTTCCTGAATGCTTGTGTTGGTGGCAGATAAAACACGCTAAAACATTTCAGGGCATCTTGTTTTTTCTTTTTGAAAATGCAAGGCCAACATTTGCTTACATGGGTATATTTCCCAATGTTCCCTGTTTGAATGATTCATATTCTGCCGCCCCATACCCCTATTAGCCTGCAGCCTTACCACTGTGGCATCCAATCCCATTAAATCTTGGAAGATAAGTAGGGTGGGGCCTGGTTGGTACTTGGATGGGAGACCACCTGGGAACACCAGGTGCTGTAGGCTTAGGAGAAGGACTGGCAACACACTCCCAAAGAACAGCCATTGAAAACCCTATGAATAGCAGAGAAGCACAACAGTAGTGTTTCATCTATTGTATATAGGGTCACTATGAGTCCAACACCAACTTGACCTTATGTCACTCTTATATACAATATTTATTTGGTTTGGGTCTCAAAATTCATGAGGGCTGCTTGATTAGGTACTATGAAGTCCATTTTTTGGATGAGGAAACTGAGGCTTAGAGCGATCAGTTTGTTCTCAGCGTCATAGCTAACAGGTGCAACTCACATGTAAGTCAAACCATTTGGCTCTATGTTTCATTCATTGCTCTTTTTATACAAGGATATATCTAGTTGGAAAGTCCTTGTTAGATTTTTGTCTCAACTCTCCAATGTTCAGATTAAAGGACCGTGTTTTACAAAGCAACCTCTGAGCCATACTTCATAAACCTTTACCTAACAAAGTTGAGGAAGTATTTGAGTTTTGATTCCTTAGGAGAAAGTTACTTGGCAATTCTCTCTTTTAAGGAATGCTTCAGATGTTTGTATTCACTTTACTTTATTTGAATAATTGGCATGAGGATGTTTCTAGGAGGGGACATGAATAGCTAGAATTGTAAAAAGAAATTTGCTCAAACAGATAACTGTATTAGGGCAAGGAATTAAAGTCAATACCCCAGAAATATAAATGTCCATCTGTATTTAAGCCTACTGTCACAGATGAAAATAGATGCTTGTATTTTAATTCACTGACTCATTTAAAAATACTGCATTTGAGGCACTACTTTGTCTTTTCTAAAGCAGTGGTATGTGGCAGCCTAGGCCAGCTCTGTCTTCACTATCTTTTCTCACAAGATTAATATGTCTCCCTGCTCTTTTGTATTATTTATAAAGTTAATTTTGATAACAGGCAGTTTGCAGTCACTGATGTTTGCTGCAGAGGGACCCACAGAAAAAGAGTCAACCAGAGCCATAATTACACATTGAATCACATTACCTGGCAAATCCTGCTCTCGAGTTTTAAATTATTCAAATTTATTTTTGTTGGGAGCTCTGGCACATCCTCATTAGCATGAAGCTGGTCGGTCAGGCTGAATCAATCATTCAGGGAGAATTCTTGTCCTGCCAGGCTTGTCACCTCCTGTTAACTCACAAGATAAACTTGGCCTGGAACTCATCTTGGCCAGGAAGCACTCGGGCCGTATTGATAGCAGATGGTGCCCACTGCCTTTGGCCTAAGGTTCAGGTCAAAAGGAATAGGGTCTGGGGTTGGGGCAGGTCCAAGGAGGAGGCCATTGGAATAAAAGTTTTGGGGCTCAGTTTGGTCCCTGGCATAAAGCAAGGTCTTCCATTTTAATGTTTTTGAGCAGTGCTTTTCACCAGAGATCCCCAAATGGGCCAGTAGGTGGGTGGTTCTGTAGTCTGTTGTTCAAGTTTTGTTTACACTACATTTCTAACCCTCAGTGTTTTCTTCTTCAGACTCACTCTACAGATGATGAAAAGGAGGCTTTGAGGGGAATGTGTCCAAATGACATAGCTAGGCACTGACAGATGGGATTTCTGGTCTAGGCCAATACTGACACCACTATATTCTATCCTTTGTGCTCACAGAAGAGAGTATTATGTTCCAGTTTAGATTTTGGGTTTTTTTGCATATTTGTTCCTAGACTAGAAAATCCATGTGTTAGGCTTGGGTTTAGCTCAGTTGGTAGACTCTCTGAGGACCAGAGTTTAATCTCCAGCATCACAAAAAGAGAGAAGGGTGTGGCAACCCACTCCTGAAGCAGTCCCTAAATCTGCCATTGAAAACCCTGTTAGGGTTGCTATGAGTTGGACATGACTGGGTGGCATCTATCAACACCACCACTACCACCACCTGTGTTAGTTTCCTATGGCATCTGCAACAGATTACCATAAACTTGGTGGTTTAAAACAACAGAAATTTATCCTTTCATAGTGCCTGGCCTGACAATCCTAAATGGAGTTAGTGGGGCAGCAGTCTCTCTGACCTAGAGAGGGGAATCCTGCCTTGCCCTTTCTAGCTTCTTATAGCTCCAGAAATTTCCTGGCTTTGGGCAGCATAACTCCAGTCTCTGCCACCTCCTTCACCCGATTCTCTCCCCTGTATTTCTCCTCTTTTGTCTGGATCTTTTCCTCTTATTATAATGAAATTTACAGCATTTAGGGCCCACCTGGTTAATCCCAAATGATATAGTCCTGACATCCTTCACTTAAATGAATCTGCAGAGACCCTTTCTCCAAATGAGGTCATAGGTACACAGGTACTGATGGTTAGGACTTGGGGATATCTTTTTGGGTACCACAATTCAATCCACCATTCCACTCTTAGGCCATCTTGACTCATTCAGAACTTTATCATTTTATTCCAAATTGTATGTATTCACCTAGTATATTTTGTGGGAAAAACATTACTTATCAGTGTTTTCCCTATATCCTTCACTTTCTAAGTGAACCCCCTGCTTTAGATTCTGTGGGAGCTCCTTGAAGGCAGGGACTGGACATTTTATCTTAGCATTGTCAATGTGTGGCCCTTGTTTGTTGAAAAGATGAATGACTGTAGAATAATTAGGAGAACTTTTTGAACATGTATGGTTAATTATACTATTCTCCTATGCAGTTACATTAAACGATATCTTCATTTCAGGGTTTAAATCTTAGAAAAGATAGTTGCGAGGCCATGATGTAAATGCTAAAAATAATTCTCTTAGCTGGATCAGGAGGACACCACTTGCCATGTCAGGCAAGAGAGAGGTTGCCTTTGGGAGCACAGAGAACAACTGGTGACTGAGTGAGGCAGACTTCATACAATCAGGAAGGGGAAGAACCCTGGGGTATTGTGGGAAGATGTGATTGGCCTGTTTGAACAATTCTGTGGACTGGGAGGGATCTGAAACCTGGTCCTTGGGGAAGAGGGAACTGGGCATCTGGTCTCAATGATGAAAAGGATTGTTTGGGCCAGAGGCTTTGTCTGTTGGAGCAGAATAGGGATGGGCACTTGCAGTTAAACTGTGCCAGGCCTTCTTCACATCACTAAATGCCAAAGCAACGTATGGGTCTTAATTTTAAGGCTTGCCCCACAATGTTTTTAGGAACAGAGATAAATTCATTTCTCATAAATATCAGAGACTCCAATGGTAGTTAATTCTTCCTAGTCCATGGATAGCATTTAGACTTTAGAAAGTAGCCAAATGGTTGTTTTCCATGGTCTAGCTCCTTTTTCAGCATTCAACTTTTAATACTTCCATCATTTAAAAATACAATAATGATATATAAGAATTATACCTGATAATAATTATATTTTAAAATTTATGAATGGTTTTAAACTGAATATAATTTTGGCATATTTTGTAACACACTGAGTTCCTGGTGAGAATTTCTTTTACTGAATTTCATTTATAATGGCATTTTTGCGAGTTCAGGTTTGCTATTGGGTGGCTCACGAAAAGCTCTCAAAGGAGCAATCACTTAAATTTTTTTGTGTGTAAAAAGGAGCTTATATTTGCATATCCTCACATACAGTAAAAATTATACATTTCTATAGTAAAATTGAATTCATCCAAAACAGTATTTCCTGTAGATTAACAGTCAGATCAGAATCTAACTGAAGGACATTTAATTCATCAGAAAATATCTCACATGTCACTGCATGGTTTTTACCATGTTCTTTATTAAGAAGAACTCTGGCAACTTCTAGAGGTGCCTTTCTGGGGATCAAGCTAGGTAAGATGTTGGTCAACCTTAAGATGATTTACATGCTGAAGTATGACTTATTTTAACCATTTGTATAACACCCTGTGTTTGTAGGTTGTTGACCAATCATGATGTTTAACCCATAATGAACTTTGCATGATGTAGATTTGATTTTTTCTTTCCCCATTCAACTTAGATACAGTGAGTACTTGACAGGAGGAGGAATGGCTGGATTAGATGCATATAAAACACTGAATAGCTACTCTCAGTGCTAAGCAATCTTAGACTCAAATGGTTTGTGGGAAAGTGCTATAATCAAGATGGATTATGTTCTTGCAAGCAGGACACTTAGACTCTTAGGAGGCAAGAAGGGTCAGATCATGGTCAGGACATGGATTTGTAGAATGGCTTAAATCAATTAAATTCATCTTCATACCTCAACTTACACATTACTGCCTCAGGCATGCCTTTCCTGCCCCCTGCTCCCACCCATGGAGTTGTGTCCATGCCAAGCATCTCACTCTTTTTCTTTTATATCACATTTTATTGTATTTTCTTGTTTAAATATCTGTTTTCTCTGCTAGGCTATGGGCTTTGTGAGGATAAGATTGTAACTTTTTTTTTTTATCACCATCTCTTAGCACAGTGTGTGGCACAATAGAGAGTTGTTGCACAGTGGATGGAGGGAGGAGTAAAAAGACTTTTAAGTACCAGGGTATGTTCTCAGTGAGCACAATAAGTTGGTCCTATATAGTCTCAGGCCTTCAGAGATGGTGGTTAGGTGACTCTGCAGTATGTTTTAGCCTTGAAAATGCTTGGAACTATTCCAACACATCTTGATCCCTTGAGGGAAAATGATTTATTAAGCCTTCCCACTAAATCTTATTCTCTAGGATACCTCTGGCTTTGTGTCAACATGGAGGTCTACAACTTCTATAGAGACTAGTGTATTAGTCTGTTTTCTGTTACTACAATGAACTACCTGAGGCTGGGTAACTAATAAAGAAAAGAGGTTTATTTAGCTCACAGTTTTGGAGCTGAAAGTCTAAATAGCATGGTGCTAGCTCTGGTAAGGGATTCCCTGGCTGCTTTACCTCATGGTAGATAACATCATGGCAGCAGCATGTGCATTGGGGAGAGAGTACATGGTGAGATAATAGACCAGAGAGTGCCTGGGTTCCAGGAAAACTACTCTAATTCCTTCTGAGGGGACATCTCCAGTGATGTAATGGTCTCCCTCTAGGCTTCACTTCCTGAAGGTCTTCCTACCTGTTAACCTCACCATGCCTAGGACCAAGTTTCCTACCTATGAGCCCTTGGGAGACATACTCAAGCCATGTCCACATCATAGACATTGTTCCTTAAAGAAAGACCTTGAATAACTCTATAACATTGTTATCTTGTGAAGCACAGTCAAAGGGGTAGAGGCTTTTGGATAGAGGTGGCCTGGATATTCATTATTTGTAGAAAATAGATTATCTTCATTGTATGCAATCTCAAGGTGTGTAGCCATCATTTATTTTACAGATGTATATTGAACACCGATTACATGTCAGATATTATGCCAAAGGCTGGCTATTCAAAGATGATTAACCCTAGCACTTACCTTGGAAAAGCTCAGGGAAAAACAAAAGTGGTTAGTAGATAACCGCAATTCAGGAGTTTTCCATCTTTTCTATCTGATTTTCACTTGTATTTTATACCACTCCCTTTATATTTTGATGAGAGAAAATGAAAGCAATGTGTCTTAGCTTGGGTTGCTATAATAAAAACTTGTTTCTTGGATAGTGTAGGCAAGAAATATTTATTTCTCAGTGTTCTGGAGGTTGGAAGTCCAAGATTAAGGTGCCAATGTGGCTGGGTTCTTAGTGAGTGGTTTTCTTTTCCTGGTTCACAGATAGCTGTGTTCTTGTGTCCTAACATGGTGGAAAGAGAGCTAACTAGCTCTTTGGCTTCTTTTTATAAGACACTAATCCCATCCATGGAGACTTCATCCTTATAACCTAATTATCTCTTAAAGGCTCCAACTCCACATACCCTCATGTTGGGATTAGGGTTTCAGCACGTGAGCTGGGAAAGGGAGGGCAGACAAGTGATGTGAACTTGGGGATAAGAGTCAGGGTACAACAGCCCACTAAGTTGCCTTTGCCTCTGGTGGAGCCTGTGTGATGCTGAGCCACCCAGTTCTGCCCACCTCTCACTGGAGAGAAAGACAAGAAGTAGAGTGGAAAATTGGTTTTGGTGGTAGGGTTCAAATGCCTCACTCAATCATAATAACTTACTGGGCACTGAACAAGACATCAGGTGTAGATCAACAAGAAAGATCAACAGTGATTTTCCTCATGGATCTCTCATTCTATGGAAAGTGCCGGAGCATATTTGTAGTAGATGAAGGAACTGGACAGCAATATACAGTGTCCATGGGAATACCACCACATGCAGTGGTCACAGAGGAATAATGTGGGTTGGTTAGGTCTGTAGGAGCTATCACAAAGCACACCGGGGTTATAGGACTGAAGGAGAATACATTCTTATCCAGTGCTTAAAAACTTTATTTCATACCTAGGCTATTTCTGCATAGAATTGTTTACAACAAGTAAATACACCACTATATTATAATCATTTTAAGCACTTTTATCTAGTTCAAGGTAAAAAAAAAACCAATGAGTTGCTTTATCCTTCTGTTCCTTCCTCGCCACATATCCCTCCCACGCAGGCACATACAGCAAGAACTCTCATTGGCTATTGGTGTTTAACCCCCAATACACATATAAATTGCATGGCTTGCATTGAACTACAATAAATTCAGTACTCTCCTTGAATTAAGTGGAATGTTTATAAAATATGCTTATCATATTATATTTTTAGAAGGACCCAGTATGAGTTTCCTATTTTACGAACTACACTTTTTAGCATACAAATCAAATTCAATCTGAAATTTTAATCATTTTTATTAGGGAGTTGTCTCATTTCTTGAGTGAATAAATTATCAGGAAAATACATATAGAATACTCTTTAGTTTCCACCTAGCTTGCATTTTTCCTATGGAAAATAATGTATTGATTTACTAAGTTTCATGGAATGCACCCTGAAGCCAGGTCAATTCTTTGATATACTTATTTTCCTTTGAATTGTTTATAGCTAGAAAACTCAAATCCTTTAATAATTATTTTATTCACATGTACAATCAATACATTGTTTTTGTTAGGTGCTATTAAATCAGGTCTGACTCATAGTGGCCCCATGCACAACAGAACTAAACACTACCCAAAACTTGTTCTTCTCTGCTATTTATAGGGTTTTCAATGGCTGGTTGTTTCTGGAGTGGGCTGCCAGGTCTTTCTCCCATTTTTGTGGTGTTGTGGATCAAACTCAAGGCTTCAGAGAGCGCAGAGCAGCACTTTACCTACTGAGATAAACCCCAGCATGATTAATATAGAGGTTAATTTATGTACTATAAGTAATGTGTTGTTGTTGTTAGGTGCCATTGAGTTGAGTCTGACTCGTAGCAACCCTATGTACAACAGAACGAAACACTGCCCAAAACTGTGCCATGAACACTGTCTTTTTTTATGTTTGAGCCCATTGTTATAGCCAGTGTTTCCTCTCATTTTGAGTCACACCACTTCAGCAAAAGGAGGTCCCTGGGGCTTTATTCTGTTCCTATCATTAAAGTTGACTCTTCTTTGAGAAGACAACTTTTCCACAGTCATCTTTTGAATTCCTTCCAGGCTGGGGGTTTCATTTTTTGGCACTATACTTGACAATGCTTCTCTGCTATCCACAGGACTTTCAATGGCTAATTATTTCGGGAGTGAGCTACCAGGTCCTTCTCTCTAATCTGTGAGTTCAACTGAAACCTGTTTACCATGGGTTGCTCTGCTGGTATCTGAAATAACAGCAGCATAGCTTTCAGCATCACAACAACACCCAAACCCTCATAGCACGACAAGCTAACAGACACTTCACATAAATGAATACATAAAATAACACAGTTTTCAAGTAAGTTGTGAAATTTTAAATATTACATCATGTGACTCTTGCCATAGATAACACCAATACAATGTGTTGCGAAGAGATACAATATGTAAAAAGAAAATTAAAAAGATTTTGATTTGTTCATTATTCTTTTGCCACTTGGAAGGAAAAAACATATTTGTATGACTTTTTAGGAAAACCTTAAAATATAAAGTCTAATAAATTAGTTGAAGAAAGGTACATTTTATCATATTATGATAGAAATTAGCTGTCACATAGATTTATTTTGACTGTCGTGTAACTAAAATCTCTAAGGCTCTGATGGAATCTGATCAACTTAGCCAAAATAGTTTAACTCAATCTGAATATATATTTAGGAAATGCATTTATTCTGCTGTTATTGAGCACTTATGTTAAGCCATAGGTAGGTGGTGGTAATAGATATGTTTGCAGCAATAGCACCCTAGCATCCAATCCCACCTGATCTCAGAAGCTAAGCAGGGTCAGCCTAGTTAGTCCTTGGGTGGGAAACCACCTGGGAATATCAGGTGCTTCAGGCTAGGGAGAAGGACCTGGCAATCCACTCCCAAAATAATGCACCTTTGAAAATCCTATGAATAGCAGAGAAGCACTGACAATTGTACCAGGCATGGCACAATGTCACAGAGTATTTTGTTCTGTTGTAATATGACTCAACAACACCTAACAACAATAACAACAGTTACAGATAGAGATATAATCACATATGCCAAAAGAATTAAGACATAGTCTTTTGCCCTCAAAGATTATGTAGACTATAGAAAGTGAAGGACTAAAGACAAATATGAGTCATACCATATTAACATATGTATCATAACATGACACAGAAAGTTAAGTATCATTAAGAGTGGTAAGTAAATTATTCTGACAATGTTGGTAACCATTCCTGACTGAATCAAAGAAGGCTGGGCTAGGGAGGTTGCCAGGCAGAGCACGGAGGGAAAGGAATTTTAAGCAAAATACAAGATATATACAGCACAGGATTTACTAAGGAGCAGAAGTGAAGAGTTTTTTGTTTGTTTGTTTGTTTTGGTATTTTTTTGAGACAGGGTCTCTTTGTAGCCCAGGCTGGTCTGGAACTCGCATTGATTCTCCTGCCTTAACTTCCCACATGCTGGGATTACAGGCATGAGCTGCCATTCCTGGCTAGAAGTAAGGTATTGCATGTGGCATGAAACACTGGAGAGGTAACTGGGAATTAATTTGTATGAGGACATTAATACCAAGTTAAAGAGTTAAGAGGGGCTGGGATTTAGTTCAGTTGGTAGAGCGCCGCTCTGCAGTCTCTGAGGTCCCAAGTTCAATTTCCAACACCACAAAAATGGGAGAAGGACCTGGCAATCCACTCCCAAGGCAATCCCGAAACAGTCAGCCATTGAAAACCCTATGAGGGTTGCTATGAGTCAGATACCGACTTTACGGCACCTAACAACAACAACAACAACAACAACAACAACAACAACAACAACAACAAAGAGTTAAGGTATCCTCTGAAAGGGGGGAACATGTGGGGACTTTTAGACAGGAGGGTGACTTTATCAGAGTTTTAGCAGGGTAACGTTCAGATTGCTGGGGAGAAGGAATAGGATGTGGAGCGTAGCCTGGAGACCCAGGCAGTGGGGCAGGTGAGACATGGTAAGACATGTGCTGCACTATTATGCGGGGGATGGAGAATGGCCACTATGGATGCTCCAAGGAATGCACACCAAGAAATTATAAAGAAATACTAAGAAACCTAATTTAAAAATATTTTATTCTATCTGCAGTGAATCTTAGGATTTATAAGCTTGTGGTAGTTTCGGAGTCAAAATTTGAACTAGTTTGAGTCACAGCTTGGTTTAGTTTTGTCTTGTTCCACATTTTAAACTTTTGGCACAGCACTGAAAAGCATCTCCTGCAAAGGGACTTTAATATGATATATAGCAGCTCCTAAGAATCATATATGTCAACAGGAACTTGAACTTCATAGGTATATTTTAAATTAGCAAAGAATATACTATAAATAAAATAGATTTGTGAATTTTTTATGAATGAGTACCATAAGTATTGTTTATGTGTATATGTGTAAAATGCATGCAAGAAAATAGTTGGTGTAGTATAGTGATTATCTTTTCATATTTGTAAGTCAGAGAGAAAGCCATAACTTACAGAGAAATTGTAAAAGCAAGAGAAGTATATTGTGTTTCCAGAGTGACCTAGCAAATACTCCCACTCTCTTACAGGTACTGGCTTTTTATCTTTTATATTTATTTGGTAGTATTTCTTCAGTCTGAGATGATGAGAGTGCTGTAGTAAATTTACTTAAAATCTTCAGTATTTGAAAGCCAGAATAGAAAGCAAGAATATAGTGTTGCTATTGAAGAAGAGTTCAAAGTGCTATCACTGAAATTTTGCATGAGCTTGAAAGCAATCTTAGCCAAGGACTGCTACAGTTCATTTAGTTTCTCATCAAGAAGCAGGGCCTCCTTCAGAAGAAATGGTGAACCATTATGGAAGAGTTGGATTCTCAAGTCCTAGCTCATTCTTTCTTTGGCTCATCAGAAATGGCAGCCTCAAACCCAGCTGGTTACTGCTATCCATGTCCTCTCTGCCCAAAGTTACTGGGCTAAGGAATTAAGGATATTTATGAATGAAGGCCCTTGTAAACAGTTTTGATCAAATGGTTTTTCTAGTTCCATGAAATCACTAATTAACTGTCCCCTTTCCATCTGAAATTATTGATCTGTTGCTCTGTCACTATAAGATTATTTGCATCTGTTATTTGCCCCCATGGCATCTGTTATTTTCCTTTCATTTTACTTGTTCTGTATGATCTTTTCTACTATACTGTAAGAGACTATAACCCTTTTGTCCATAGGGAATATCCTGAGCTTACCATGGTAGTCAGTCCCAAGCTGATGTACATTAAATATGGCCCAAAAGCAAAGGTGGAAGTGTGGGGAAGGACAAAATAAGGGAAACTCTTTTGGGAGAGTAGAGAACAGGATAAAATCTTATCACTTCCATTATAGGTACAAATGTAATTATACTGACACTTCTTCAAATGAGAAAAACATTACAATGATACATTTAAGAACAGTACCCGGTACAATAAATATTGGTCTTTCTCAAATGTTCTCAAACTTGTTTTTCATCCATTTAAGAAGTCATAGAAGAAACGACTTTATTTCATCATTGTGTGCTACATAGGTGGAACTAGTGGTCAAAAATATAGAGGAGTTATGGGGCATAACTCAGAAAGAACTTGGCTCAACTCTTGATGTGTCCCTCGCCTCACTTTGCAGCCATATATTGCCTAGGATTTGCACACATGTTATCCAGAATGGGACTCTTGAGAGAGAAAGATGAGTTTTATAAAATGTACCTCTGGTTCAATTTCAAGGATTATTTAAATCTATTTTAAGATGTTACACAAATTCCTATAGGGTTTTGCTTTCTTCCCCCTTTACAAACTGGTGTCTAGTAGGGCAAAATTCTCCTTTTCCTTCTACTTTTTAAAATCTGTGAACATGTTTGTTAAAGAATTACTAATTTAAGAGCTGGGGCTATAGCTTAGTGGAAGGGTGCTCAAGGCCATGGGTTTGATCTCTAGCACCGCAAAACCAAAACAAAACAAATTGCTAATGGAGATCTCATTGAGCATATCCATATTCTAGATATTTGATTAAAATTGATGCCCCAGTTTTAGAGGCACATTGTTTACATGATATTTTTGTGCTCCTTACAGGTATACTTGGCCTTTTGTATGTGTGGGTTCCAAATCTTTGGATTCCACAACTGTAGATTGAACATATTTGAAAAAGAATTGCACCTATACTGAACATGTGCAGTCTTTTTTTTCTTGTCATTCTCTAAAAATACAGTATAACAACTATTTCCAAAACATTTAGCTTGTATTAGGTATTATAAGTAATCTAGAGATGTTTTAAAGTACATGGGAGGGTATATAGAGTGTATATGCAACTACTGCAGCATTTTGTATAAGGTACTTGAGTTTCTGCAGATTTTAGTGTCCAATGGGAGTCCTGGAAGCAATCCCCCTACAGATACTGACAGATGACTGTATTTTCTTTTGGTAGATTTCCCAATCACTTACTGGAATCAAAGAAAACTGTCATCGAAATATCAAATTCGATAGAAATGTCTAATATCATTCAACAACACAGAAAAGAATTTACAGTTCTGGAAAAAGCCATTAGCTATAAGCCATAATTTGTATATTCAATTCGCATTTAAGAACACATTATTTGTCATTACTTTGCAGAAAGAACAACAATGGCAAAAAGCGACATTAGAACCTTTGTAGGACATGTGTTCTCATAGTGCCAGAAAATCTTTTCATTGTAAATATGCTTCACTGCAACTATGACTTGCCACAGATCAGTGAAGTGTAAAGCCCTTTTCCCAAATATTTTAATATCTTGGCCTTAGGAAGAAATGTCACCTGTTACAGTTCCAAGTGGCAGAACCCAAGTAAACAACAGAATCCCAGTGACACCAGAAGATGGCTTATTTTTATTTGTGAGCCAAGAAATGGGGAGGGTTAGAATTATATGTACCAGATTTGATGGAAAGCTGATTTATTTGAATTCCCAGCCAAAATAAAAGCAGGAAAATGACACTTGCCTGGTTGAGGACATAAAGGGAAGAAAGGAAAAGTGACAGAATGATAATTGGATGGCAAAATGGAGCCAGTGAGCCGCAGCTGTATTTAAAAGAAAAGCTTTACGGTTTTTAAAACATAAGTAGAAATGGGAGGAAGGGGATTGGGACAATTGATCTAATAGACATGACAAATGAAAGATGTTTGCTGTTCACTGGGGGATCTGGAATATGCCACTGAATATTTTTAGCTCCCCTTATAAGTTGTAACTAAAAAAATACACTTTCTTACTCATCGACAACTTATATTGATTTGGACTTTACTGATTTGAAATTCAGATACTATGTGTCTGACTCTTAGTAGAAAATTTGAACTATGTTAATTTAGTGTGCAAGATTTTTTAAAAAAAGTAAAAACTGAAATCTAAACTAAAAGTCATGTTATAAAAAGCAAGAGCTCAAAAAATTAGAATATTTTTATGCTGAAATTCCAAGTGCTTAAGATGCTTCAGATCAAGACATTTATATTGAATGCCTGGTTATGTATAAGTTTTCTTCTACTTAAAAAATTTAGTTACATAGTAGTTATATTACATTTACTTTTTAAAGAAAGATTGCAATGTTATGGAGATAGCATAAGCATAATGTGAATTAGAATTTTTCTCACAAGTTTATACCATCAAGACTATGAATTCTTAGTTATTTTTAAATAATATAGTATCCAAATTTCCCTTTAAAGATTTTTAAAATTTGTATATTTGCACTAATATTTTCTCTGTGTTATACTGGTTTTCTCTTTTTTAGGATAATGAGTGGAAATGATCCTGAAAACTGATTTTAGATCATGACTGTTCATAGATTTAAGAAGTTTTTTTTATAACTCAACCTAGTGTATAGGGCCACTCTACATATTTTTCTTGAAAACTATAACTTTAAAAAATTACCCTTTCATGATTATTGCTTATTGGAGCTAAAAACCTAAACTTGAGTTAATGGATATACTCAAATCCGTTTTTTTTAATAGCTCAGGAATATATAGAATTGTTCTACGCGGAAAATGTCCTGTGCCCATCATCATCTGTTGTTTTTCCATTTGGAGGTATTAGTTTTTCTTGCACAGATGCCTCTGAATTCAAGGTATGGAGTCTAAAATCACAGAATGGAGTGGGGCTAAATGGTTCAGGGATCATATTTCATCCAGTGAGGCTTATGATAATCACATTGTTGACCAACAGGAAGATAACATAAGTTTAATATGAATTAGAATGTCTAGAAACTAGACATATTTGTGATTATTCAGATAAAGACTGGGCTGAAAGTTTCATATTGCCAATCAATATCCTAAACCAAATACTTTTGTAGGTGCTTAACATATTTAAGAACAAAAAGCCTCCTCATACAACAGAACAATATACAAAAATGAATTTGTACGAGTTTATTTGGTCTTATTCACTTATTAAAATATGTCTTGTAGACACCGTATGAATAGATGAACAATGGCATGAATAGCCCTTAAGTAAATGATTAAATGAATGTTGATAACTTTTTGCTTTGAATTATGAATCTGAAAATTTACTGTGATAAGGTAGGCTCACTGTTTTAGCCAATAATTAGTCACTCCAAATCCAGTCTCTTAAAATTAAAAGGGAGGAAGGAAGAAGGATTTCTTGCTTCGATCACATTCCGGTGGTGGGGAGGTGGTGGTGGGTAGGGAGTTGCCTCTGCTCGATGTATTTGTTCAGGGATCCAGGATCCCCTGGTTGTTTTTCTGTGCTGACTTCCCTGCAAGGCCTTGTCTTCCTCTCTTATCAAGCAGTGGATAGGAAAAAGGAAAAATCGTAGAGGACTTGCCTAATGGCTCTTCAACACACAAGGCCTACTTCTGCCTTCATTCCATTGTGTGCCAAGAAAAAAGGAAGCTGAGTTTGGTGAATTCATAGCATTCTCTGCCACAAACATTTCTTGAGAAAACATTTTGTAGTTCATAATTTTCACTAATTAAACCTGAGCCATACCATTAGTTAATCTGTATCACTCAGGTTTTACTATTTGGATTAAATAATTACTTAACAGAAGTGTTGAAGCAATTTGCAATTTTGTGATCATCAGCACAGACCAATTTCACATTGGCTCTAAGCTGAAGGGTCAGGAAATCCCATGAATTATTTATTTTACTTCTGTAATTAGAAATGTCTCTTTAGTATACTGCAACAGATCAGAACCAGACACCAGCAGGTTTATGATGAGCCGGACACAGGTGGCTTCTCTTAATGAATCTGTCTAAGGAATTTGGAGCAGTTCAAGAGCCGAACTGACTTCCAGGTGTTCTTCTTCCCAAGGTCCGACTTCAGTTACCTGCCAAAGAAGTAAAGCCTCCTTTGTCAGAAAACACCTTGAGCCATTTATGCTGTTTAGGCTTCCAGAGGCTGCTGTGCAGCTTTAGCAGCAGAATTTCCTGCTGGGGGTGGGGAAACAGTTGATCTTCTGAATTAGTCTCCTTCAATTTCCCTATTGCTTCTCTCCTGTGTGTTGCCAGCCTCCTCTCTTCTGCTCCCACTTCCTTCATATCCCATCTTGCACATTCTCTAGTAACATAGAACAAAAAACTCTGGAGAATTGACTAGTACCTGGCTACAGCAGAGGCCATCCCATCTGGTGGAGATAATTTTGGGCTGTTGCACCGGCAACATAAAGCCTGTGCTAGTCATTGAGTAACACTGTCCATATCTCACCTCTCTTGTTGGATTTGAGCAACTAGACTGAGTAAGCACACAAAGTATTTGAGTTTAGTTGCATGTTGCAGGTAGGATAGTTTTTTTGTCTTAGCTTGGGTTTCCCAGAAACCAGGGCATGAGTCAGAGCTTGCATTGGAGCACTTCAGTGAGGAGTACAAACCCAGGGAACCAAGCATGACAAGGAAAGTGGAAGATGGGTGAATAAATAGAAGCAGGTGCTCTTCACTAGACCACAACTTCACGAGTTCCCCAAAGATTGCTCAGTCCTATAGGACATTGTCAGAAAGAATTTAGGAATGAGTGCTGTTACAGTAGTCTCTCAGGGGCAGGAAAAGAAGATCCTTTCCTCTGTCTTCCTTCTGTTACAATTAGGTACAATTTGCCTGGGTTAGAATTCACTCCCTTGGAAGGGATAGCATATACTCCTGTGCACTTGCAGGCTGTGTCATCTTCAGGCAGCTGCTAGAATGCCACTTCCCCACATGTCTGGTGCAGCCATTTCTGCCAGATGGTACCTCCCCAGACCGCTCACTCATGGCTGGTGCATCTGCTGTTACAGCAGCCAGTCTCCATGACTGCAGGACTGCGGAGGCTGCTGTGGTCAGAAAGCAGGCAGACATGCAGTTCTGGGGCACAAAAGCTGAGTCTAGTAAACTTTGATGATTGTCATCTAATTCTTTGTGGTCTTACTATGGCTTCCACACTAGTCCAATTCATTTTCAAATTGTCTCTAGCTCAGACATTCATCATTGTGATTCAAACTCTGAGTACATTGGATTTATGTAGAGAGATCAACAAAAAGTCAAGTAAATAATTGAATGTGATCATTAGGGAGCAGTAGGTGCTATGTAGGAAACAAAATAGGGTGATGTGTAGTAATTGCAGGGGTCCTTAGAACCCACAAATCTTAGCACTTAGATGATTTTATCAATCCTTTCCCCTTCTCTGCATTGGCCTGATAATTTCCAATATCATCTTCCAATATGGTCTCCTTGCTCCAGTAATTTAAAACCATTTGCAATTCTCTGCATTTGATTTACTACTTTTTATTTTGGGGGCCTTTGCATGTACCATTTCTTGAACCAAAAATGTTGCATACCTTTTCCTAGTCAACCTTCCTCTTCTTCCTTCTTCAAAATCTGATCCCAAACTCACATGCTACAAGAAGCCTTTTCTGATGTACATTCTTCTCCCTGGTATATCTTCACTTGCCTGCATGTATGCCAACTATACTGTAGTACACTCATTTGAGCTGAATTGGATCTGATCTTAAAAATGTTTTCAAGTTCCTTTCAGTGTCTTTTATTCAACATTAACCTCATGGCTCCATATGTAGAATGTTAAGCATGAATGTTGGAATGACTGGCAGAGACCTCATGGGAAGCTTCAGTGCCCTCTCTGTAGAAACATTCACTGAATGTTCCTTGTTGCTTAGGGATTGAACTAATTTATACCTTATGCCAGTTAATATGAGAACTCTGGTTGGGTCACTAACTGGTTCTGTGATCTCACCATCTTAATTTCTAATTGATAAGAAAGTTTTATAAATGGACTCCCACATCTTTTCTGAATTCAGTATAATTTAAAAATGTTAATGAAGTAAAGCCTGCAGCCATACCACTGTGGTGTCTGGTCCTGTCAGGTTTCGGAAGCTAAGCAGGGTCGGGCCTTGTTAGTACTTGGAGGAGAGACCACCTGGGAATACCAGGTGCTGTAGGCTTGGGAGAAGGACCTGGAAACCCGCTCCTAAAAAACAATCAGCCATTGAAAATCTTATGAATAGCAGAGAAGCACTAACAACACTGTTTCGCCTATTGTACATAGGGTTGCTATGAGTCAGACACCGACTCAACAGCACCTAACAACAACAACAAAGTAAAAGGAATGACATGTTTTCATCCTTCTGAATTATTTAAGGAAATGCAACCTAACTTCCAGGATTCAAGCAAGAAAAAGAAATATTTTATTGTGTAAAACAAAGTAATTGGCTTTCAAAATTTATAGGAGAAGCAGTTGGGTGCTGTGTATAAATATAAATATCCTTGTTGTTGTTGTATCCGACTCATAGCGACCCTCTGTACAACAGGGGAAACACTATTGTCAGTGCTTCTCTGCTGTTCATAGTGTTTTCAATGGCAGATTGGTTTTTGGGAGGGGGTTGCCAGGTCCTTCTCCCAAGCCTACAGCTTCTGGTTTTCCCGGGCAGTCTCCCATCCAGGTAGTAACCAGGCCCGACCCTGCTTAGCTTCTGAGATCTGACAGGATCAGATGCCACAGGGCTATGGCTGCAGGCATAAATATCCTATCTCTTCCCTATCAGTTCAGATTCTTTGTAAGGGAATTAGGAAGCTTAGAGTTAAACAATCTACTCAAGCAATCCTATTGTAGATTTACTACAGTATTAACTGATATAGCTATTTAGGGGTAAGGGAGGAATTGATTTGCTAGATTATAGGGTAAATCAACAACTGAAACTAATTTGGCTTTCTGTCCAATAGAATGGGCTGGGATTTGGCTCAGTTGGTAGAGCGCTGCGCTGCAGTCTCTGAGGTCCTGAGTTCAATTCCCTGGACCGCAAAAATGGGAGAAGGAGCTGGCAATCCACTCCCAAGGCAATCCCAAAACACTCTGCCATTGAAAACCCTATGAGGGTCGCTATGAGTTGGATACTGCCTTGACGGCACCTAACAACAACAACAACAATCCAATAGAATAGACATGGCACTGTGAATGTTTTGGGATAGATAATTCTTTGTTTTGGATGACTGTCGCATGCACTATACTATTTAACAGTTGTTGTTGTTGTTAGGTGCCGTCGAGTCGGTATCCAACTCATAGCAACCCTCATAGGGTTTTCAGTGGCTGTTTCAGGATTGCCTTGGGAGTGGATTGCCAGGTCTTTCTCCCAATTTAACAGTATATTTGGCTGTTACCTACTAGACACCAGTCCTTCCCTCAATGAGTTGTAGGAATCAATGTCTTCAGAGATCTCTAAATATTCCCTGGGGGCAAAATTGCCTCTGGTTGATAACCAATGGGCTAGAATATGTTCTCATTTTAAAATCTATATAAAATTGAGTTACTATAAATAATTCATGTATTGATTGTATAATATGTCCAGGGTCCAACAATATTCAAATTTGTAAAACAAAATACTTTATTACAATTAAAAGAAATAAGCCAGTTATATAGTACAGTTGTCCCTCTATATTCATGGGGGATTGGTTCCAGGACCCTGCATATATGAAAGTCTCAAAGCCCTTATATAAAATGGCATAGTATTTGCATGTAACCTATATACATCCTCCCATATACTTTAAATAATGTCTATATTACTTATATTACCTAATAAAACATAAATGCTGTATAAATAGTTGCTGTATTATATTGTTTGGGGCTGGAGTTTAGCTTAGTTGGTAGAGTGCTGCTCTGCACTGTCTCAGGACCCTGGGTTTGATCCCGAGCACCTTAAAAATGGGAGAAGGATGTGGCAGTCCACTCCCAAAGTAATCCCCCAATCAACTATTGAAAACCCAGTAAGGGTTGCTGTGAGTCAGACCTGACTTAACAGCACCTAACAACAACCACAACATATTGTATTGTTTAGGGAATGATGACAAGAAAAAAAGTCTGTGTGTGTTCAGTACAGATGCAATATTTTTCCCAAATGTTTTTGATCTGAGTTTGGGTGAATCAATGGATGTGGAACCCAAGGATGCCGAGAGGTAATTGTGTGTAGGTTGGTAAAGGGATTTTTGGGCATGCTTATTTAAGAAGTTTGATTTTTGAGTTTAGAAAGGCAGTGAATCCTAACAAGTATCTTTAGTTCTTTCCTCACTTACAGGTCAGGCCAGCAGGTCACTGGCCATCCCTTGGGGTCAGTGCCCGGGTCCTGCAGTTCTTCCTGCTGACCTTGGGCTCACTAATGATCTGTGGACCCAACAATAGGCCACTCTTGTAGTCATGAAAGCAAACATGCAAAATCACGCAACTGGAGAGCCTGTTCACAAGACCACTTTCAGGTGGTAGTGGCTTATCTGTGACCAAGGTTGAATCAGGGCAAACTTAGATATGAAACTATAAAGTAAGCAAAAGTCCCCTCTGCTTTTCCTTATTTTTGGTTTGAAGACAATTGGGCTTCTATACCCCTAAAATTGAACTTGTGGTAATAGTTATTGTTTTGAGTTATATATGGCCAATTTCCAAGGCAATTTTCCATTCTTCTAATAATTTGCCTGTTTATAACCATAACTTTACATTTTTGTTTGACTTAATTTCACTAATTTAAGCATTACAAGCAGGAACAAAAGACATGTTCTTTCTTCAACTTTACGCATGTGCTCAATTTTTAGGGGGCTCTGATATGAGCAATGGAATTTAATTTTTCTTAGACCCTTATTTACTCATGGATGCATCTTGACTCTAAGAAAAATAACATAAATTTCTATGATAGAACATAAGTTAGAAAAAGAGACAGATTTTAGGCCTACTGTTTAAACTTTAGTCATGGTTTTATTACACTATTCTTAAGTGTGGTGTCTTTTATAGTTTTTATGTTTACATGTTCTAAGAGAAATTGGTTTTGTCATAAAGTTTTTTGTTATTTTACACTTTGCCCTCTTTGGAAGTACATGATTTTAAATATTTATTTTGTGCTATTTTTACTTT
>VMDO01008421.1:29422-84269 GCA_007922755.1 Pedetes capensis
CTGGTTAGTACCTGGATGGGAGACCGCCTGGGAACACCAGAAGCTGTAGGCTTGGGAGAAGGACCTGGCAACCCCCTCCCAAAAATCAATCTGCCATTGAAAACCCTATGAACAGCAGAGAAGCACTGACAATAGTGTTTCCCCTGTTGTACAGAGGGTCGCTATGAGTCGGATACCGACTCGACGGCACCTAACAACCTAACAACAATTTGTACTTTGGCCATCACGTTTTTTGTGGTTTTTTTCCTACTTCACTATCAATCTCTATGTTCTGATTGCTGTGTTATTTTATGTTAATTTTTCTTTTTCTGGTGCCGACAAATCTACTTATTTTCACACTTTTGACCCTCTCAGCTAGCACAAGAGTATTTCTTCTCTTCTTAAGGACTCCATTCCACTACTTCCAAAATACTAGGAAAAGTCCCCAGCATTAATAACACACCAAACCTGTTATCTCTCTCTTTTGTACAAGAGTGTTGAACCCAAAACCTCGAACATACTAGGCCCTAGCCCCTATTTATTTTTTATTTTGAGATGAGGTCTTGCTAAGTTGTGCAGGCTACCTCTGACCTTGAACTCACAATCCTCCTGCCTCAGTCTCCCCATCTCGAGTTGCTGGGATTACAGCATGTCCCATGGTGCCCAGCTCTAACCTGTTATCTTTAGTAACATATCACCCACACATTCAGAAGCTTGTCTTGTGCATTTAGAGTATCTAAGACTGGGTTCTTTTTCTGGCAATTTTCTTCACAATTAGTGCTCACTATAGCTGCTCCTCCTCCTCTTTTTTTTTTTTTTTTTTTTTTAAATCATCCATTCCCCACTGTGAATACTGCTGCATACTGTCCAGCTACCTGATTGTTACCCTGTTGCTGTTATTTGGAAGACCACCTGAGTGAGCTAGTGCAGGGAGGCAAAGGCCTTGTGAGGGATGGGGATGTTGCTAAGAGTGAAGCATAGAGGAGTACCTCTCAAGCGTTCAGGTCTCTGTGAGTGAAGTCAAGAGAAAACTGACTGTGTGCTATCTTTTACTTTCTTTAAAATATTGTCACCAGAATCACCAAAGTTAGGATTGAAAGCACTGAGTTAGATTGTAACCCAGTTACCCACTTGAGTAATACATTCAATTGATTCCATGACAGTAGATTTACATTTAATTTAAGCCTCATGTACTTAAGAATATTTTTAAAGATAGTCTTGCCATTTTCTTTTTCCACCTAGAATGCATCTTCCATTTTGCTTGTTTATTATGTTTTTCCCTATTTTGAAGATGATGAAAAAAATTTAGCATGTTATGTTTAGTAAAAAAAGAATTTCACTTGGTACTTTGTAACACTAGAAGTCTGTTTTTCATGGATTATTGCATTTACTAGAGAGTTGCTTTTGTTGTTGTTGTTAGGTGCCTTTGAGTTGTGGCCAACTCATAGTGACCCTCATAGGGTTTTCAATGGCTGATTGTTTCGGGATCGCCTCGGGAGTGGATTGCCATGTCCTTCTCCCATGAGAGTTGCTTTTAGTCACAATAAAATACATACTACATAAATTTATAATAAAATACGGTAGGCTCATGAGAGTATAATTGGGAGGCAGTGTTTTTATTAATCAAGGAAGTAGTATTGGGAAATACCTATTAATACTGAATGCTTATAAGGAAGGTAAGTTGGTAATTTGGGACAGTGGGATAAGGAAAGTTTTCAACATATAACCATTTGTTTCTTTTGAATTTCAAACTACATGATTATTTTTTAAAACTGTTAAAACTTTAGACTTCAGGGGTATTTTCTTTTAAATTTTGAACCTTCTTTCCTGCAAAACCTTTTAGAAATTATTGAAGCATAGGACCATGTACATATCCCTGTTAATCCACCAATTTTATTAATTCCAGTCATTGTCCATATCTCTGGCTCCCTTGCAGGTGAACTTGAGGGGATGGCCATGACTCATTCTTCTTTTGTCCTTGGAGCCCAGATTTCCTCCTAGAATATTGTAGATACTTAATAGGTATTTGTTTAATGACAGAATAAATATTATTTTTGTTTATTTCTACCTTATTACCATTGTACTGAATATTCAATATGTTCTTCATAAAAGTACATATGGCATAGGTTTTTGATAGCATTTTCTAAAAATGTTCAGTGGAGAAGGTTGGAGGCCTTGCTGAGAACATGCTTAATCTGTTTTTGTTTTTCCCCATTGGCTTTGAGGCAGTGCTATTTATAGGAAGGCATGTAGATTGATAAACATTATAATAGATACTCCATGGCCCCCACCCCCACCCCTGCTCTAAATCACTTTCATAAGCTAAAGCTTAAAACCATCTTTCCTTTTTTGGTCCTTTAATTTAAATGGACATAAGATTTCCATAGGCTAGAAAATTCAATGGGAGAAGGACATAGCAACCCACTTCCAAGGCAATCCTGAAACAACCTGCCATTGAAAACCCTATGAGGGTTGCTATGAGTCAAACTCAACTCGAGGGCACCTAACAACAAGAAAATTCAAAACACGTAAAGTAGAATGACTGTAATGGGGAAAAAAAATCAAAACCAATTTTATGGGCATTTATAGGGAAAAGTGGCTTTATGGAGGCACCATTTTAATTATGTTTTTCTTTAGTCCAACAGGTGGTTTGTCAACCTCCCTGTAATTTTATATGGAAGTATCCAGAGGCTTTAGTACTGTGGATGATGGCATGCCAGTTATGCATATGTCTTTGATCCTGAGTGGGCTCCAGGGCTGGGAACAGTGCTGTGTACCATGCTGTTCTCTGCAGTGGTGCCCATGTGGCTGTGAGTTAGGGCAATAGCCCAGTATCTCATGTCAGCCCATGCTTCTCGTGGGTGTGAACAGGCAGCTCTACTTACAAAAGATGCATTTTTAATATGCTAGATGTTTGTCTTGTTACCAGTATCCTATCAAAACTTTAAAAGACATGACTTGTGATTTTAAGATAAGATTGCAGCAGCTTTTTTCTTCTGCTTGAGTTGATTATAACTAAGAATATATATCAAGAGCAGCAAGAACATTCAAATGTTTTAAAATGTATTACTATCTCTATGGGAATTTATTTTCATGTTTCTTTATGTACATGTTGCACATAGTGGCTTCTAGTTTCTCTTGAGGCATTATTGAAATAGTACAGGTGAATATAATGCGGAAACCCAACAGGAAGCCCCAAAAGTTATTTTGTTGACTAAATTATGGGACAACTGTACTCTGTGCTGTACACTGGAGGTCACCTGCTGAGGGTAGTTTCCTAAGCAGGGTTAATTAAAAATTGTTATGGTCTTACTGAAGTATGCTCTTTGGATCTTAGTTGTCTTAACTCATATTTTTCAATAAGTCTTGATCTTGAAAATATAATATTTTAAAAGATCCCAGTAATTCTGTCTATTGAATATACCATGGACTGCCAAAAGAACCAACAGATCTGTCCTAGAAGAAGTGCAACCAGAGTGCTCCTTGGAAGCAAGAATGGCCAGACTGCATCTTACATATTTCAGACATGTAGTCAGGGAGAGATTAAGCCCTAGAGAAAGACATGTTTGGGAGAGTGGCAGGTCAGCAAAAAAAAAAAAAAAAAAAAAAGAAAAGAAAACCCTCCACCTGATGGATTGACACAGTGTCTGCAACAGAGGGCTTAAACATAAATAAGATTGTGTGCCTGGCACAGAATCGAGAAATGTTTCAATCTGCTATACACAGAGTCACTATGAGTTGGACTCAGACTCAATGGTACCTAACAACAACAACAGCAACAACAATTTTCATTGAGTCAAAATTCACTTTGTGACGTTCCCTTTCGATTTCTTCAGTCATTGAGAATATCCACATTATGAAGCCCCTCTCTTCTTTTTGTCACTTTCGTTTTCCTGAGAATGCCTTTTAAGTTCAACCTCAGTAACTATAAGCATGGAAATTGACTATCAGTAAAAATTTGAACATTGGTGACCTTGCACTGTCTCATGCACTTGTCTACTGTGATGCCCTTGCTTTGGTCAAGATTAGGTTGAAAAGGAAAGGGATGTTCCAGGTATTAGCCTAGGTAGCTAGAATCTACCTGCAAATCACATAAATCTGGAAAAGTGCCTCTCAACTTTTGTTGGGTTACATATGTCTTTGAGAATCTAGTGGAAGCTGTAGTATGTATACACAGTACTTATTGAGGCTAGAGGCAGCCTGTGCAGCTTAGTGAGACCTCGTCTCAAAAATAAAATAAATAAAAAGGGTCTGGAGATGCAGCTCAGTGGTAGAGTGCATACATAGCATGGAGGATGCCCTGGGTTCAGCCCTCCAGTACTGCACACCCCCCGCACCCTCTGAAAAAATGACTCTCTGGTGTGCAAGTTAGAGCCCTTGAACTGTGGTTTGCTGGACATAAGAACATGGTGGAACAGAGTGAATTCTTGTTTTGTTTCATGTCATTTTCTTATTTCTGTGTGATTTACCCTTGAAATCCCAAATTATCCTTTTATTCTATCCCCCTTACTCTCTTAAATCCCCAAATAGGTCTTAATTTTTGTACCTCAGCAGATGAATTTTCTTTATAGTTGATGTAGTAATACTAACATTGTGTAGATTTGAGGCAATTCCAAAAAGAATCGCCAGTGATGACACCCATAGTGGGAAGCCAGATTTGAAATCACTAACAAATGAATACTTTTCATAGCTGGCTGTTTGACCATTAGGAATTAAACATTTAAAAAATAACAATCTTTTTATTATTAAAAATATCCAAAATTTTAATTAGAATGGACACTGCCTCAAACTGTGCTCCTGTGGCTTCTGAATGTTCTGGTGGAAGGGCATATGTTTATCTCTCTCCCCCTAAGAATTCAACACTTTTAACTGGCTAATTTAGCTGGAGTATGACATGCAGCTTGCTGTGGTATGCCTCAGCTTCCACAAAGCACACCAACACACATAACTGAGTCAGCTTTCAGTATTTGAGTCACCCTCATTTTAGTTCAGGAAGGTCTACTTCAAAAGCTGGGTCTAAGAGGTCCTTAGCTTTTATCTAGAACAGATAATGTGCTTGAGAAAGTCCCTTTAGTTTTTTGTTTCATGTGATGCTGTCACACTGGGTCAGACTTGTCCCAAAGCACCAAGTCCAAATGGGCTTCCTTGATGTGGGTCTAACTGAGATTGGCTCTCAGGAGGGCCAAATTAGAGCTCCTGCAAGTGGAGCCACAGTGCTGGCAGCTGATGGCACCTGCTCAGTGCCACCTCCTGACACACGTAAGACAGCCACTTAGAGTTTATTCCTACAGACTTTTGACAAATGGACCTGCCTTTACTGTATACCTAATAGGCAGTATTTCTCTTCCAGATTTGTGCCAAAACTGTGTTTTTTCCTTAAGCCCCTTCCATTTGCTGTGCTCTTTGCCTTTTGTGTGCCACAAGTCAGTTTGTTTAAAAGCATTTGCCAATTTTCTTGTTTGTGCATCACATCTAGCATACTTATCATAATGGTGCCTGGCTTAGCCAGTCATATTACTTGAGTGAACAGACCTGAACTCTGAACAGTTGAATGTTCTGTTGTTCTGTTGATGAAGATAATATGTGATAGATTAGTCTGTGCTCATTTACACTGACATTATAATAAGCAAAATTGACCAGCAATGAGAGGATATGATCTAAGACTCCTTCGAAGAGTTCATTCATTGATTGATTACCTCCCATACACCAGAACCTTTGATGAGATAGGCTTAGCACATTAATCTTAACCTTAGTTCTGTAGCATTTTGGTGTACAGATTGGCTAAGATTCCACTTTGGATAGCTTTGAAACAGGAAGCTTTTATAAAGACTTTAAATTGCCTCATACATCTGAATTTAGTTACTGGAATTTAAGTACTTTACAGTGCCCTTTTAAAATCCTGTTGTTTTAAAGCCTAAGAAGTAATTTATGACTGTGAAAATAGAAGTGATAAATTGGAGGCCAAAGTACATTTTGTTTTTTTCCCCAACAGCCTGAGGGATAACAGGAGAGGTCAGACAACTGGAGTCTGTTTCTCTTTCCTGGGTTCTGTAGTGTTCATGTAGAAGAAGGAGAGGAATTGTTTCTGAACACTGTACGCAAGAGTGCCAAATGATTCTTGTCTTCAAGTGCTATAAAGTTTGATTAGCTTTATGCTCCCTTAACCAGGGTTACTCAAAAAGGGAATGCTGTATTTAATGTTATGAATATACTTAACACCATGAACATCCTCCCTGCCTTGCTTTGAAATACTTTGAGTGATATCAGAGCTTCCTTTGTGGTCAGAATGATCCAAGTGTATGGAGGAAGAAAAAAATAGAGGCTGTGAGAGGGTATAATAGGATCATTTTCCCCCTTGCTGGCTAAAGATACATTTCCCAGGCCCTTCTCCCTTATCCACTCAGAAAGAAGACAGAATATCTAAATGTTGGAGCATTTTTCCTGATTGAAATCTCAAGAGTATGGAAGTTAAAATAAAAAGAAGAGAAAACTTTCCATGTACTTTGTTGCAGGTGACATGCCATGGGATTTTAATTCCTCAAGGAAGATTTTTGTTTGTTTGTTTTCTGCTGCTGATTTCCATTTCTTATTTGCATCTGCTTGTTGATGATGATCTTGAACATTTTCTTTCCCACTCAACTGCAGTGATGCTTTGTGTTCTTGTGAAGGAGAGAATGACCCCAGGTGTTGAGCTGAACAGCTGTCCTGCCAGGTCTCCGTTAAGTCTGTGTCTGCCCTAGCCATGACTCCTTAGTTGTGCCACATGATCCTGACATTATTCAGACTCATCTATTGAGTAATGCCCTCTCCCTCTGAGCTGCTTTAGAAACAATTAAACTTTACATTTATGTGTTCAAACATTTGTATGTGCATGTCAGAGAGAGAGAGAGAGAGAGAGAGAGACAGGAGCGAGAGAGAGAGATTGATTTTAAGAGTTCTCAAATGGCAAAGGACCTCAAGAAAGGACTTAAGATAACACTGTACATATCTGTATAAGATAGATGGTTTTTTTTTTTTTTTAATCTACATTGTATTCTTAAAGAAACATACAAAATCTTCCATCTCCCTGGGTAGCCTTTAATTGCCATTCACACATAAAATGTATTTACCCTAGATTTTATTTTATTTTTTTTTTGTGGTACTGGGGGTTGAACCCAGGGCCTTGCGCTTGCATGCTCTGCAAGTGCTGGACCACTGAGCTGCACCCTCAGCCCATTATTTTACTTTTTGAGACAGGGTCTCACTAAGTTACACAGACTGCCTCTGGTCTCGAACTTGCGACCCTCCTGTCTCCACCTCTCAAGCCGCTGGGATTACAGGCATGCACCACCACGCCTGGTTTAGATTTGATTTAACAGTGATAGTGAAAAATCTTTGCGTCATTTTTAGTTTACAAATAGATTATTTTAAATTTTTCTAGCTTTTGGTTTAAATTTTTCATTGTTCAAGTACAGTAGTGTGTAATTGCTAAGGGGCAGGGCCATGTGTGAATTCGCAGGCCTCCTGCGAATATTCTATGTGTTACTTAGCAAGCCACTCACTGTGGTTCAGTTTCCTCATCTGAAAAGCAGCATCCGTCATATTACCAACCCCACAGGCTATAGTAAACATGAATTAAGCTAAATTGTCTATGGTGTTTGGTGTGCAATAGGACATTTAATAAAAAATAATTATTGCTTGATATTAATATTTTAAAAAACCATGTGCAGAATAACTCTAGCTACCTCAGAGTGTAGGGTTCCTTATTCTCATAGTTACTATGGTTGTCATAGTTGAATGTTCCCTGACAAACTATAAAGCTATGCAGGTAAGTTTGTATAAAGTAAACCCATCAAAATTCAAGGATAGTTTTCAAATTCTACTTACTGTATTATGCCAAGTTAAATTTTGGCCCTTTGGTGTTTTATTACAATACATATTAAGGATTATTAATCTCTTGGATTCATTACTGAATTTTATTTTTTTCAGTAATAATATATACTTGAAAATAAGACCCTTCTCCCCTTTTGGATAAATGCTACTTCCTTCTGATTAAAAAGCAAAGCTTTCTTGTGAAAATTACCTGTTTTCCTTGTTGTTGTTGTTAGGTGCCCTTGAGCTGGTATCCAACTCATAGCGACCCTCATAGGGTTTTCAATGGCTGACTGTTTCGGGATTGCCTTGGGAGTGGATTGCCAGGTCCTTTTCCCATTTTTGTGGTGCTGGGAATTGAACTCAGGACCTCAGAGACTGCAGTGCAGTGCTCTACCAACTGAGCTAAATCCCAGACCCCTGTTCTCATAGAGAACTGGAAAACATGAAATCACAGTTCTTCTAAACACATAGCTTTCATCTAGGAATATCATTAGGGAGTAGAAGAGTAGATCTAATCAGGCATCTAATTAAGTGGAAGTTTAGGAGCTAGCTTAGAATTTCTAGAGTTTTTAGCATAGAAAATTCATTGTAATGAGTACCTTTCTGTGCAAATTGAATTAGCTTTATTCACTGTATAAGAAGCATTTCTTTAGTCTTGGCCTATAGTGTCTGATGTAATCATATCATATAAAAGCTAATAATCTATCCAGATTATCTTTTGCAATATAAAAGGTCCCATGTGTAAGAATCAATGAGAGATGAACCATCTCTGGAGTAATTAAAAGAGAAATGAGGAAATGGTCATCTGTATATCCCAGCTGTTGGAGATTTTATTTCTAGTATTTGTGAGATTCCTAGGCACAGCTTAGAGGGATTCTTGTAACCAGTTAATACTATGGAAGTTTTGATGCTATTACTAGACTTTAAGTTTTGTTTTCTAGAAAAATCAAGAATTTTTTGAAAAAATGAAGTTATATAGATTATTTTTCCCCAAGAAATTATAACAAAATAGTAATACTGAAATTCTAGTGGATGTCAGGTAGTTTCTTTGTGTTTACTTTGTGGCTAATGCCTTTAAACACCTGCAGCCATACCACTATGGCATCCAATCCTGTCAGATCTCAGAAGCTAAGCAGGGTTGGGCCTGATTAGTTTTTGGATGGGACTGCCTGGGAACACCAGGTGCTGTAGGCTTAGAAGGAGGACCTGGCAGCCCACTTGCCCTAAAAACCAATCAGCCATTGAAAACCCTATGAATAGCAGAGAAGCACTGACAATAGTGTTTGGCTTATTGTACATAGGGTTGCAACAACAATGCCTTTAAAGTATTATGCTTTGTTAGGTGCCATTGAGTCCCATCCACCTCATAGTGACCCTATGTACAATAGAACAAAACACTCCCTGACATGGTGCCATGCTTGGCACTATGTCAGTGCTTCTCTGCTATTTATAGGGTTTTCAATGGCTGATAGTTTTTTGGGATTGTTTCGGGAGTAGGATGCCAGATCTTTCTCCCATTTTTGCAGTGCTGGGGATCAAACCCAGGGCCTCAGAGAACACAAAGCAGCACTCTACCAACTGAGCTAACCTCAGCCCTTAAAGTATTATAGGAGAGTTAAAAGAATGCCAGCTAAGTCTAGTGTATGTTAGAAGAGACACTAAATGATTGGTAATCCTGGAAGATTTTAATTAAGAAGATATCATTCATTAGTACATTCATTAATTTGTAGATAAACTTTGGGCAGGTTAGAAATGACCTCTGTTAACTTTCATATTTTTTTATTGAAGGGAAATTCAGGTAATATAGAAGCAATCATTTTAAAGCATATTATTTACTGGCATTTTATATATTAGCAATGTGCATATTTGCACATATATTAAATTACATTATTTTAAAGTGCTAAATAACAATATCTGTGGCATTCTGTAGAAACTACTTTTGTCAAGTTAAAGATTGTGGGGCATTGCCCTGCTGCTGGACTTGCTCCAGCCGTGAGTGGGAACCAGCCACCAAGGACCCATCTGGTGAGGATGAGCTGAGTGCCTGGGAGGGTTATGCTCACAGCTACTCCGCCAGTCCCTGGGGACAGCTCAGAGGTTTATGCCCATGGCTACTCCATCAGTCCCTCGGGACAGCTTGGAAGTTTATGCCCACAGTGGCTTCTTGCTTCTTTCTTTCAGTGAAGATGCCAACTCTAAGTGCTCAGCTCAACACAGCTCTTTATTGCTTCATCTGTCCCAGTCAGTGGAATGGACCCTGACTGCCTTATGCACCACTCTTATATCCCCTTCAGGGGCTAGCCAGGGACCAATCAGAGATTGCCACTCCATACGGGCGTTGGCCAATCAGGGGAGACATGCAAATTTGGGTTTGTAAAAAGGAACAATCGGGGGTGTTTCCTGAATGGTCCAATCAGGAGCCCTTTGGTGGTTTGGAAACAGCCAATCAGGTGTTGAGGGGTCTGAGGAGAGGAGTTGGATGCCAGTGGCATCTTTGGAAGCTTGATGCCCAGGAGTTCCTGGATGTAGGGCAAAGGTTACTGCCCGAGGAATGAGTTTTAGACCTCCAGGTGGGCCTAGATAGGCCCTGGGGTGAACTACCTCCCTAAGCAGTGCCCTATAAAAGATCTTTTAGAAGGATATCAAATTTCTCTTTTTCCAGGTCATAACCTTATTAATGTTCAACTAACCAAAATAGAAGTCAGGAAAACTGGGATTGATATCTAATAAATTAGGCATGCTCAACCCACAGCCAGTGGGCTACTTATTAGTAGCATGGCCCCAGAAAATCTTTTAACATCATGTGTGTTTTAGGATTTATTTTCTTTGTGATCTCATGCATAGTTCCAATTTCAAAGTTCCAGAGCCATACTATGCATATTTTTATGCTTCTTTACAACATACTGTGATGGTGTTGCAGTATCAAATCTAACCTTCAGGTAAGCATAAATATGTCACAGTAAGTAATGTGGGTCAAGTTAGTACCATTACTGGCCATGTGCTCAGTTAAGTATAACCGGGTTGAATTCGAAGTGATTTGAAGCTGTTTGAAACCACCTAAGGGTACATCAGAGAGTACATGAGGTTTTGGCAACTTGGCAAGTAAAACACTGCAATTGCTGATAATGTTTTTGAAAATCTAATTCAACCCACTTCTAAATGCTACAAATTGACCATTGCAAAAATTTACTCAAGAACTCACTAAGAATTGTGACCACTTCATCAAACCAGACATTAATGGATTAGTTTTACAGAAACAAGGTGAAATTTCCCACTAGTTATATATTGTTCACATTTTTGTAAATTTTATAATAAAAATATTAAAATAAGTCACATACATACACTGTTCTATCATTTATATGCAGCCAAGACAATTCCTCTTTACTCGATGCAGTTTGGAGAAGCCAAAAGGTTGAACACCCTTATAATAAATATTCTCTGCCTGCATTTCTTTTTCAAAACTTCAAGGCATATATTCTTGAGTAAAAAGTTTCTTTTACAAGAAATTCAATGATAATTTGGTATGTAGGTCATATTGAGATCTAAAATTGGTCATTCAGATGACTAGATGCTAAAGAATATAAATGCACATGTAATATATTCCAGTCTTAAATTTGTCATTAGACATAAGGGTCCCAAGATCAAGTTGTCTAATTAAAAAGAAGATGTTCTCCCACTTGAGATGCAATTTTCCTTTTACATAACAGCTGATTGTATCAATGATAGTTCTTTTTGAAACTTGCTGTTCAATTAGATAACTGCAGGAAACTTTCTGCCACATCTCTATATTTCTCTTTTTTATTCTCTAAGACCGGAATGGAACTTTTTGCTATGTAACATTCCTGGGGTTTACCCAAAGTATAAATTCCTATTTTCTTGACAGTCTAGAAATTATGACTGCAGTTTTTACTCATCTCAGAAGTACCATTAGGAGGTATTACTTGATTAACTAGACAGGAGAGAACTGCCAAAGACATTAGAAACTTAAGTAGCCTTATAGATTCTCTTTTAAAGAATCACACTAGGGCTAGAAAGCCTTTTAGAGAAATCATAGAAAAATAGACTGAAGTGTTGAGAGTATTCCATGGCCTACATGTGGCTTTATTTTCTGTATAATAATAGCAATCGATTTGTTAGAAGTAGCTTAGATAAATTAGAAACAATAGACACTGTCACACACACACACACACACACACACGTGTTCAGACAGAATTATTTCAAGCACACCACCAATCAGAAATTTTCATTAAGTTTGGAATCTAGAAATGACCACTTGATCATCATATTTATCTACATCATCATTCATCTAGTCATATAGAATAGCCAGCTATTATGTTTCATGTCATTTTTCACATATATGTTTTTCACATTCATTTAAAAAAATCCTATTTAAGAAAGAAGCTATAAATAAAATACAAGTAGCACTTTGCCAGATATTTCAATATAACCTCAATTCCATGGCTATATAGATGTCTGATTTGCTATCTTTTATAGACTCATTTATATGGAGCAACTCCTAACCTCAATGACATAACATATTATCCTTATGGCTACAGTTGGAACTGTATATGTTGCTAATACCATAATTTTTCAAGTATAAATTCCTACAGGCAGAGATTAGATTTCATTAATATTATATCAAGTCACATCAGTGCACTTCAATAGGCTCTATCAATATTCTTTTAGGAAGGTTTAAAAATAATGTCACTTTCCATATATTTGAATACTTAATAGCTGAAATTTATGATTATTAAATTATCCAATATTTTTTAACTTTTCATTGATGACAAATGATCAAGTAGGAAATTGTTTTTGAGGTGGCTTTCAGTCATTGTCCATTGTCAATTATAGATTCATTGCAAGTATGATTCAATTCCACAAATGTTTCTAGATTGCTGACTGTATACATGCAATTTGCTGGAAAGTAAAATTATAATGATAAACAGACAGCTCACAATTTGAGGATGTATATGGAAGTTGAGAATATGTTGGAGAGGCAGGTACAATAATGCAAATAAAATGTTAGGATAACTTGTGGAGGAGAAATCAATGATTTACCTTGCTTATGTCTAAAGAAGGACTTTAAAAGGGAAGTGAAGATGTGTTAAAGTAGGCAAGACAGAGCAAAAGAAAGGAAGTTGGTGGGAAGAAGGTTCCAGAAAGAACAAGAAGCATAAGCCCAAATAAAGAGGCATGAATGTTTGGGGAGTGGTGATAAAGCTGGGGCGGCTACACAGCAAGATGTGGATAGAGAGGGGGCCTCAGAGGAAACTGGCTGGAAGCTTAAGCCACAGTGGGAAGGTCATGGAATACTGTGCTGAAGGGTGGCTGTATGGTGTCACCATAGCTTGGGAAGCAAGGGAGTGACAAGACCAGAACTGTGAGAATAGAATTATTGCAACAGTAGGGAGAATGGATTGGAATCAGGGAAGACTGGTGGTGGCAGGGACCTCGGTGAGCAGCGCCTACAATGGAGTAGGGGGTGTGAATGAGAAGAGGGAACAGATGCAACGGAGCAACAGCGGTGGGGCCTTGAGAGCTTCCCTGTTTCTAACTCCAGCCCTGGGTGGGATGGTGGAATGCATACTTGCTTTGGACAAACTGATTTGAGGTTCTTTTGTAAAGATAAGAACAAGGTATTAGTTGGGCACCATGGTGCACACCTATAATCCCAATAACTTGGGAGACTGAGGCAAGAGAATAGTGAGTTTAAGGCTATCGGAAGCAAGGTGCTATCTGAAATATAAAAAAACAAAAAGGGGTTTGGGGTGATAGGTCAGTGGTAGAGCACTTGCTTAGCTTGTGGGAGACCCTGGGTTCAACCCTCAGTACTGAAATGAAACAAAACAAAAGCAAAAAGCCCAAGGTATTCTTTTTGTATCTTAAGTAGTACTTGGGTGAAGAACCTGGCAGCCCCCTCCCCAAACAATCTGCCATCAGAAACCCTATGAACAGCGGAGAAGCACTGACAGTACCTGGCATGGCACAGTGTTGGGTAGTGTTTCATTTATTGTACATAAGTTCACTATGAATCAGAGCCGACTCAATGTCACCTAAGGACAACAGCAAGTAATACTTGTAGTTAATTGCAACATGTGTATATATAAAGAAAAGTGATCTGTTATTATTTTTGATATTGTTATTAAATCTCATTTCTATAAGTCTGATTCTTTTTTAATCTGGAGAACTGTGTTGTTTGGGTTAAGAATGAAATGATCATTAAGGATTGCTAAAGTTCTAGACTCTGTAACTATAGATTTCTGTTGATGTAGTTACTTGAACTGAAACATTCCCGTAGTAGAATAGTAATCATCAGACAATGGCAGTGAAGTCCAAATTCTTTATACTTATTGTGAGTTCTCTATTTATTTTCACTTTTATTTATACTCCCCGGACTCTTTCAAAACTGCCTAGGAAGTTAGGGTCCCCTGCCCTAAGAACCAGTCTAGAAAGATCAAAGATCCTGACTAGATTGTGCTATAGTCTCTTCTCTTGCATGGACAACAAACAGTCCATTCACATAGGCCACACATTCTCAAGTTAAGACTGATGCATTTTAAATATGCAACTAGAAATACTCCACTGCATTTTCAATGAATTATCAAGACCTACCCAAAATAAGCCTGCAGCTGTACCACTGTGGCGTCTGATCCCATCAGATCTCAGAAGTTAAGCAGAGTTGGACCTTGTTAGTGCTTGGATGGGAGACTCCCTGGGAACACCAGGTCCTGTAGGCTTGGGAGAAGGACCCAGCAGCCCACTCCCAAAAAACAATCAGCCATTGAAAACCCTGTGAATAGCAGAGAAGCAGTAACAATACTGTTTTGCCTGTTGTACCTAGGGTTGCTCTGAGTCAGACACTAATTTGATGGCACCTAACAACAATAAACCCAAAATAAGATGGAGCTAAAAAACTGATTATCAATACTTTTTGAAAATAAATATTAGAAAGACAGGTTCTCTTTAATTAATTTTCTTGCCCCAGGCTTCAGAGGAGCCTGGGATTCCCTTAGGGTCATGCATAGACTTTGGGTGAGTGAAGTGAAGCTGCTTTTTCTAGTGCTTATGGGTCTTGGAGAGGGAAGCCTGCAGCCTCCTGTCATGTTTCCATAAGTAGGAAAGAAGGAATAGATTTCACTGATTTAGTGTTAATCTGTAAATGTGTTTCCAGTTTAGAAGTCTGCAACTAAATTCTGCTAATCATTCAGAGTTTTACATTGAATAACAAGCTTCGATGCACACTCACGTTACAAATTAGGAAAACGCAGCTGAGAAATGCAAGTTTGCCAAGGGTCTTTGAGAGCTGGTTATTTTATCCAGTCTCTTGCCAAGGTCTGCGTTAATAGAGAACACTGTGATCCTCTCTAGATTCACAGTTTTGGGTTTCACACATTTTTGGTGGTGGTGGTTCTAATCTTTGCGTCAAGCACCTATGCAATGCCTGTTTTCAGTATATGTATACACACACACACACACACACACACACACACACACACACACACACGTTCTGAGAGTGTGTGGAGATTCCAGGGGAACCATAGATGTAACATTCTTAAGCCCAGTAGTTATACAAGTGTAAAATTGGGAGGTCATTAATTGAAATAACATGATGGGAAATGAGAAAAGGAAACTCCCTATTCTGCAAGAGTGGAAACCCACGTCTCTGTCTTTAAGGGAAATTGCTGCTGGGAGACATGGAATGCATCACCACTGCCTCTTGACAGGTTCACCTTGGAGAGACACAAATTAAATCCTTTCAGTTGCTGTTTTGAAGCTAAAAGTGTTTGACCAGTTCAGCCCCTGAATGGTGTTTAAGGAATAAAGAGAAAAGAGCAGGAAGTTCTAATTGGCAAATTACTCCTTGTTATTTAATTTGGCTTCCAGGTTGGAAATTCCAATAATGAGGAGCTTTGTGGGAGTTGCCCTTTAGCAGAACGAGGGGGCTTTTTGTTCAATTACTATTTAATGTGAAGATATTCAAGAAACATATTGTAACATTTAAGCCATCACTTTCTATTAAACAAATATTGTCCTATAATGATTTTTAAATCTCTCTCCATGGATGCTTTTATGATTTGGAACCATCTAAGTGAGGCGTATATTGCAAGTAAGTAATAAATGGATTTTTCTTGTTACTTGGTATTTATAGGGATGTTATTAGTTTATGGTAGTTTCTCAAATTGTTTGAAAATATATGTTTACTTAATAGATAGCTTCTTCATGTTTATTCTAATTCTAATTAGAAAAAAAAAGATTTTAAAAAGTAATTTCAAACTCAATTTACCACAGGTAAATATTTCCTTTTAATACGAGTATTTCAGAATGTTAATGAAGAGTTCACTTGTGTAATTAATAAGTGACAGAAGACATATTTAACATTAACTTTCACTTACATGTTTAAATTAGAAAAAACGGGCTTCAGTTTACAGGCTCAACTTCTAGATGAACTAATATTACTGTAATATAGATAGTATTTAGAGATATGTCAAAGTGGCTCAAAAATATTTTTCACATTCTGTTCTGATGCGACCACTGAAATTCAAAATTTGGCATTGTCAAAAGTTATAAAAGGAATGAAATAAAGAATTAGAGTTTTGCCCAATGAAAGGTAATTTTAAAGATAAATGATTATATATGATTTGTCATTAAATTTCATAGAATGTGGCTACATCCTTTAAATAAATAAAGCTAAGATCTTAGCTGAAAACGTCTGTTTCCTGTCCATAGATTTTAAAAGAAAAAGAGGCCTTTCCTTTTTTGACTATCAGAACTTTACTTATTCACTAACAGTTTGCTGCTTGGCTAAAGGATTCATGACATCAATATTACTTGAAGCCATCATGCCATTGCAATGACTGTGAGTTAATTGCCAGTTTCCTTTTTACAATTAAATGTCTCACACAGGAACAATTCGCATTAATGCTTTTGGAAATGCTAATGGCTCCTGAGGCACTAAGCTTGCCTCCTATCTGAATACTTACAAAATTGTGTCTCCCCTAGTGGGCCATGGCCTTACATTGTGCGGGGAGGTACTGTGCAGAGGTGTTAAACTGGTAAATGGAATAGTTTTCTGATCAGATGTGAGTCTGACATTTTTTCTCAAGTATGTTTGGCTTCACTGATAAAAAGGGATGAAACTGCTGCTTTCCCTTGCAATTTAAATTTCTCTAAATTGGAGCATGTATTTCAAAGAAGTGATAAGAATCAAAAATACCTCAACATTGTCATTCCTTCCTTGAGATGTATGTAAGATCCCTTACTCATCGATTCATAGCTTCAGGTACTTTTGACTTGATGAAAAATTATACTAAGCACATCACAGATTTTGTTTTGAAAACCTACTAAATTTAGGGTACTGCAGCCAGTTTAAATTATGTATGGGAGACGGTGGAGAATAAGTAGGAGCTGTGTTGTTGAAGTTTGTATCTGTATATAGATGACTTATATAGCAGCTTAAACTGTTTCCTATTATCTGGTGAGATATAATGTGCTTAGCTTTCCCTTTTATGAAGATAATTTTGGTGGCAGTTTGGGGGTTGATTTGAAAAATACCAGGCTTTAGACAGGGAAATGATTTGGGGGCTGTTGCTAATGGTCCAGGTTAGAGATCATAGAGGCCTACATTACGGCAGAAGACCTGTGGATCTGAAGAGGAGAGGAGTCTTCCATTTTTAAGAAGTTAATCTGGTTTCATAATCCTTTCTTCTAGCTTTTTTGAAATGTACAATATATTATTGTTATCTATAGTTACCCTGCTATGCAATTGCACACCTGAATGTCTTGCTGTACTTGATTAATTGGGACTGTAACTCAGTTGAATAATATTCTATTCTATGTATGTACCACATTTTCTCTTAGACTGTCTTAAAAAATTAAGAGAAGAGGTTTGGAGTATAGCTCAGTGGTAGAACATTTGCCTACCACGTGTGAGGATATGGGTTCAACATTCCAGTATTGAAAAAAATCCTAAAATACATACAGAACCACAAAAATTGCTAAATATCCACAACCATCTTGACAGAAAAGAACCAAGCAGGTGGCAATACACTACCTCACTTCAAAATACTCTTAGGAACTATAGTAATCTAAACAGCATAGTACTGGCATAAAAATAGATGACCACTGGAAGAGAAAAGTAAACCCATGTATCTATAGCCTACTGTTTTTGAACAAAGAGGCTGAGAATATGCAACAGAGAAAAGGGTATTTTCAATAAATTGTGCTGGGAAAATTGGTATTTACATGCAGCAGAATGAAACCAGATCCCCTTTTCTCGCCCATCACAAAAATCAACTCAAAATGCTTTAAAGACTTAAATGTTGCTAGGTGTGTTAGCACACACCAGTGATCCCAGCAAATTGGGAGGCTAAGGCAAGGGGATCACAATTTTGAGGCCAGAGTTAGCCGTGGTGAGAACTTGTCTCAAAGTAAAAAATAAAAAGCAGAGAAGGGGATGTGGCTCAGTGGTAGAACATTTACCTACCATGCAAGAGGTCTTAGGTTCAACTTCCCAGAACTGAAAAAAAAGAAAAAAAGAAAAAAATGACTTAAATGTAAGATCTGAAACTGTGAAACTATTGTATGAAAACATAGAGGGAAGTGAAGAAATGCTTCAGGACGTTGGAATATGCAAAGATTTTTCTGGAGAAGACACACAAAGACCAGGAAACAAAACCAAAAGTAGACACACAGGATTACACCATACTTAAAATTTCTGCACAGCAAAGGAAAAAGAATGAAGAGACATGCTACATGATGGGAAACATATTTGCAAACTACACATCTGACAAGGGGTTGATATTCAGAATGTATAAGGAACTCCAAAAACTCAATAACAATAATAATAATCCTATTATAAAATGGGCAATAGACTTAAATAGACATTTCTCTAAAGACATGCACATGTCCAACAGGTATATATGAGAAATTGCTCAACATCACTAATCATCAGGGAAATGCAAAGCAAAACCACAATGAGATACCACCTAACCTTAATGTTGTTGTTGTTGTTGTTGTTAGGTGCCGTCAAGTCGGTATCCGACTCATAGCAACCCTCTGTACAACAGGGGAAACACTATTGTCAGTGCTTCTCTGCTGTCCATAGGGTTTTCAATGGCAGATTGATTTTTGGGAGGGGGTTGCCAGGTCCTTCTCCCAAGCCTACAGCTTCTGGTGTTCCCAGGCAGTCTCCCATCCAGGTAGTAACCAGGCCCGACCCTGCTTTGCTTCCGAGATCTGACGGGATCAGATGCCACAGGGCTACAGCTGCCGAACCTTAATAAGAGGGGCTATTTTTAAAAACACTAAAGATAAGTGCTGGCAAAGACCTGGACAAAAAGGAAGCTTTGCACACTGTTGGTGTGAATGTAAATTAGTGTAGCCATTATGTAAAACAGTATGGAGGCTCCTCAAAAAATTAAAAATAGAACTACAATGTTGTTGTTGTTAGGTGCCGTTGAGTCGAGTCCGACTCATAGCAACCCTATGTACAGTGGAACCAAACACTCCTGGATTCTGTGCGAGGCACATGATTTTATTTATGTTTAAGCCCATTGTTGCAGACACTGTGTCAATCCATCTGGTGGAGGGTTTTCCTTTTTTCAATGGCCTGCCAATCTCCCAAACATGATGTCTTTCTCTAGGAATTGGTCCCTCCTGAATACATGTCCAAAATATGTAAGATGCAGTCTAGGCATCCTTGCTTCCAAGAAGCACTCTGGTTGTACTTCCTCTAGGACAGGTCAGTTGGTTCTTTTGGCAGTCCATGGTATGTTCAATAATCATCTCTAACACCATAATTCAAAAGCATCAATTCTTCTCCTGTATGATCCAGCAGTCCCACTACTGAGTATGCATCCAAATGAAGTTATTATTTCAGAGATACTTGTACTTCTATGTTCATAGCACTATTCACAATAGCCAAGAAATGGAAACAACCTCAATGTCCATCAACTGTAATACTTTGGCCACAAACTTGCAATCCTCCTGCTTCTGTCCACCAAATTGTTAGGGTTATAGGTGCATATGATAGTGCCCAGCCATTTTAGGATTTTAAAATAGTTCTTTGATGAATATCATTGGTATTTTGATAGAGATGACATAGAATCTGAAGACTGGTTTGGATAATATAGACATTTCAGCAATATTGATCCTTCCAATCCTTGAATATGAGATATCTTACTATTTTTTTGTATCATCTTTGATTTTCTCAAAAGTTTTCACCATAATATAATGATAAATATTGAGAAGTTATTGTTGTTAGGTGCCATTGAATCATGTCTGACTCATAGCAACCCACATAGGGTTTTTGATAGCTGATTGTTTCAAAATTGTTTTGGGATTGGGCTGCCACATCCTTCTCCCTTATTTATTTATTTATTTATTTATTTATTTATTTATTTTTGTGGTGCTGGGGATTGAACACAGGCCCTCCGAGTAGTTAGCTATGTTTAATCTGATTTAAGCATTACATAGTATACCCATGTACCAAAACATTACATGGTACTCCATTATTATGTAAAATTTTTATGTTTTTATACATCAATTAATTTTTTGTGTGTATGGTACTGGGGGTTGAACCCAGGGCCTCGCGTTTGCATGCTCTGCAAGTGCTGGACCACTGAGCTGCACCCTCAGCCCATTTTTAAACTTTTTTTTGAGACAGGGTCTCACTAAGTTACACAGACTGCCTCTGGTCTCAAACTTGTGATCCTCCTGTCTCCACCTCCCAAGCCACTGGGATTACAGACATACACCACTTCGACCCAGCTTAAGTAAAAAAATTTGTAAGACAAAGTCTCACTGGGTAACCTAGGTCTACATAGCCTGGAACCTGCTATAGAGACCAGGCTAGCTTCAAACTTGAGTGGGTCCTCCTGCCTCATCCTTGTGAGTGCTGGGATTACAGGTATGTGCTACCATGCCTGACTTAATTTTAAAAAGGAAGTTAATCTGGTCGATTATTGCCTGATTAATTTCGGAGATGAGATGGAAGTTTTGCATAAGACATTGAGGTTTAGGACTAGAATTTTGTAGCAGAAATGTTTATTTGCTTAAATATTTATTTTTGCTGGGCCTATAGGCTCAGGTTGTAATTCCAGCAATTTGGGAGATAAAGGCAGGAGGATTGCAAGTTGGAGGCCAGAGGTAGCCTGCACAACTTAATGAGACCTTGACTCAAAAAGTGAAAAATGGGATGGGAGTGCAGCTCAGTGGTAAAGCACTTGCAAAGTATGTGTGAAGCCCTGGGTTCAACCCCCAAGTCCACCAAAAATAAGAAAATTATTGATAGTTCTGGATAATTCTTTCATGCTTTCTGTGATATTACTGTCTGCCTGCAGCTGTACCACTGTGGTGTTGGATCCCGTCAGATCTCAGAACCTAACCAAGGTCAGACCTGATTAGTAGTTGGATGGGAGACTGCCCGAGAACACCAGGTGCTATAGGCTTGGGAGAAGGACCTGGCAACCCACTCCACACCCCCTCAAAATAAAAAACAAACAAACAAAAAACCCTAAAAAACCAATAAGCGTTGAAAACCCTATGAATAGCAGAGAATCACGACAATAGTGTTTTGTCTGTTGTACGTAGGGTTGCTATGAATCAGATACTGACTCCACTGCACCTAACAACAAGAACACTGTCTAACATTGCAAATAGGAACATATTTGCTATTTCCTGCTTAAATCCCTTCAACAAATTCTCATTCCTTGAAGTGAATGCGAATCCAGTTATTTCATGTGGTATATCAGCTGCTTATTGATATGCTAACAAATGACTTCTACACCTAATAACTAGAAACAACACTCATTCATTATCTCACAGTCCTGTGGAGCGCTGTTTAAGAGTGGGTCTTTTAGACTCAATATCTCACAAAGCAGTTTTAAGGTCTTGGACATGGCTGCAGTCATTTCGAGGTGTGCCATAGGAAGAATCTGCTTCAACGTGTACTTGTAGGGCCTCAAAGAACACATGGGTCTCTCCAAAGGGCTGCCGCATGATGTGGCGCTTGGCTTCCCCAGAGTGAGATCCACGGAAGAGTGAGAGCACCCAAGACGGAAGCCGCAAACCTTGGATGTGACATCCCATTTCTTTTGCCATAAACCGCCTGTTAGAAGAGAGGCAATAATCCAGTCAACACTCAAGGGCTGAAGACCGCATAGGCTGGGATCATTGTGGCCAGCTTGAAGGCTGCCTACCATGCATGGCTGACATCATCTGGACCTAATTACCTGTCTCTCCAGTTTCATGCCTTGCCAGTCTTCCATTCACATGAGACTCTAGCCAAATTAAACTTTTTTTGTTTTCTGAAATGCTCCATGTTCTTTTTTGCCTCCAGATGTTGAGTGGAACGTTCTTTCTTTTCCTCTTCATTTGGCTCACTCACAGGTGTCCTGTAGATTTCAGCTTGCATGTCCCTTCCTCAGAAAGCATTCCTTGACTGTTCCTTTCCAATTTCCCCAATTAGGGTGAAGACTTATTCCTTCAATCATAGCCTAATTATGGGCTTAAAGAATGTTGCTTTTAAAATTATGTGCCTTTTATACTGATTATAAATTATTTCCATAGCACCAGGATTTCTACTTGACACAATTTGTTGTTAGGCGCCATCACGTTGGGTCTGACTCATAGCAACACTCATAGAGTTTTCAATGGCTGATTTCTTCAGGAGTGGATTGCCATATCCTGGTCCTGTCTTTTGCGGTGCTGGAGATCAAACCCAGGTCCTCAGAGAGTGTGGAGCAGCACTCTACCAACTGAGCTAAATCCTAGGTCCAAAGTATTCATTCTTTATTAAATGAATAGGTAAATGAAAATCAAGAGACATAAGATATAGTCTGTGATTAACAAGCTTATGAACCATATATAGTATATATGTGTGTATGTATGTGTGTATATGTGTGCATATCTATATCTATATCTCTATATCTCTATCTCTATCTCTATCTCTATCTCTATCTCTATCTCTATATCAGTGGATCTATCAGAGGGCCATCATGTTATTTCTTCTGAATGCATTTTGTTGAGCCAAGTCTTAAGTCTGTTGCTTTGGGGAAAATAAAATCTGGTTTCTGTTTTCTATAACTTTATTTTTTTCTTTAATTTTTATGACTTATATGTAGACCTATGTTACAGATTTAAGTAAAGCTTCAATTGTTTCTTAGAAACCAGTCCCTGTTTTGACTTAAGCTGTCCTCACTTGTTTTGAAAGTTGATAGTGGGTAAGTTAAGAAGGACCAAGGGAATTTGGTTTGGGAACAGTGTATTTATTTTCAATCTAGGTGGTGGTCTCAGGTGGTATTAAAATTTTTGCACTGGAAATGAGGACATCTTCTGTATTCCCTGGTTTCACAGTTGGGACACATTTGTATGATTTTGCACTTCCATTTTAATTAAATGATAAGGACATGTTATTTTTATGAAGTACACACAATAATGAAACAGGGCAAGGAGAAAAAATTATATTTTAACTTCTTCAAAGAGTAGTCTGTTTGGCTTTAGTCATTTCCTCAATTCCTACTCATCCTGGTTTTCTACTTCCACGTGGGCATGGAATTTCTTCTGTCAAAACTCACTGTTATCAACCCACTTACTGCTAGAAGCAAGGGATTCTAGGTATTTCTCTTATAGGCCTTTTCTTCTAAACTGCCTTTCACTCTTGCTCACTTCTTCCTTCCTGGGGGTTTTGTGATACTATCCCCCTCCTCATCTCCACATCCCTCTTCCCCATTCCCACCTTTGGACAATTTCTTTTCAGCTGTCTCCTTGCACTCCTCTTTACCCACTCTCTGAGAAGGATTCTACAGTTCTGCTTTGACCCTCCATCTCTCCTGGGTCTGTCTATAAGAGACAGTTGCCTACATTTTATGTCATTTATATTCTGATGACTTCAGATTTCCAGTTCAAACATTTTTTCCAGTTTTTAGACTTACATTTTTAACTTCTGTTGACCTTTCTACCTACATATTAACAAGTATCTTACACTCAAATTGCTGCTTCTCTGCACCTTTTTGTCTGTCTCAATTGATGGCACCATTATGCATCTGGATCCTTCAGTGATCCTAGATTCCTACTTTTCCATCACCTCTTCTTGCATGAGATTACCTAATTACCAGTCTAGGTGATTGAATTTTCTAAATATGGGGCTCTCTTTCTTTTTCTTCTCCAAACATCTGAGGACTGTGACCTGCTTATAGACCTCATAAAAGGTCACTGTGACAGTGATGTTCATTGGAGGGAGGATGTGCTCATTAGGGGGACTCCTTAGAGGCAGCGGCAGGGCTATAGGTCTTTTGGAATAGGCTCCCTTGTGGTTCTAATAGTCTGCAAAGATTGAGAATTTCTGTCCTCTGTATTGTGTAAATCAGATACAGTCTTCCTTGCAGATGCTACTTCTTTAGTTAAGCCCTTATCAATTCTCTCCTTGACTACTGGAGCACCATGCTGCCTGCTGTCCTTCTGTCTGTCTTCTACATAATTGCCAGAGTAATTATCTAATATGAAAACCTATCATCTCCTACTTAAGACTCTTAAAGACTCCCCATTACCCATCAGAAAAAAACAAAACAATTTCTATGATCTGGTCTCTGTCTTCCTTTCTAGCTCTCTGCCTTTCATATAATCCACAGCCATGTGGAATTTGTCATTTCTGAGCACGCCCTTGTTTTTCTCATTTTTGTGCTTCCTTCCTTCTGAGGTAGACTTTCCTTTGTTTTTCATTTGGATGACTGTTGTTCATCATTTAATACTCGTTTCTTTTAAGAAACATTTCCTGACTGCCTGCCCTTAGCCCATTCTTCTCCCATAGTCCTCCCAGGACATGTTCATAACAATTTGGTGAAAATCTGAACAATTATACTCACTGTATTTTGCTGTTATTACTATTTTGATGTTATTTTCCTAATTGAGAATTCTTTTTTTATTGGAAAATTTTTAATGTACAACTTAATGTGATTCATTCTGACATGCATTACATTGTGACATTTCCATATATGGGTTTCATTGTACATTGCCCAGATAAGTTCCACCTTACCCTTTTGTGCACTTCCTCCCTCCATCCCACGCCCCAACCAAAGGACTCTGTTCCACTTGCATGTCTTTCTGTGGGAATATTTTTCTATATATCCTTGGATCTCAGTTATGTTTAAGGTCGAAACCTTTTCTGTAGTGATCTGTCTTTTTACGTTGCAGTAATATTACACGAATTTTCTAGCCCATTTGTATTATTACCATTCTTTGGTATTATTGGTATTTCTATAATTATTTCCTGAACTATTAAAGTTGGTCTGTTTACTTTGAGGTTGCCCTTGCTCTCATTCCTCACTCCTCCTTGTTCCTCCTCTCCCTTCTTTCATCTCCCATCATTTCTTCCTTTTGCTTCTCCTCTCTGCTTAAAAAATTGTCTCTTCTCCGCTAAGTTGACTTTAGCTTTTTTATTATGTTCCGATTTCTGTATAGAATTTTTTCCTTCTTTTAATTTTGATTCAGCTCCCACATATGAGTGAGAACATGTGGTATTTCTCTTTTTGGTCCTGTGTTCGTTCACTTGAAATAATAATCTCCATTTCTACCCATTTTGCTGCAAATGGCATTATTTCATTTTTTTGATTGCTGAGTAGTATTCCATTGTGTATATGTACCATAGTTTTTTTTATCCATTCTTCTGTTGATGGGCACTTTGGTTGATTCCATATCCTTGCTATTGTGAAAAGTGCTGCATTGAACATGGAGGTGCAGGTGCCTCTGTGGTATGATGACTCATCTCCCTTTGTGTATATTCCCAATAGTGTTATAGCTGGGTCATATGGTAGATCTATTTTAGTTTTTTAAGATACCTCCATATTGATTTCCAAAGTGGTTGGAGTAATTTATAGTTCCACCAGCAATGTAAGAGGGTTCCCTTTATTGAGAATTCTTTTGAGATGGAGGATCATGTCTTATTTATCTCTGCCTCCAGTGTTTGTTTCTTCATTTTGTTTGTTTGTTTGCTTGTTTTGAGATGAGGTCTCACTGTATTGCCTAGACTGGCCTGGAACTTGTGCTGCAGCCCAGCTGGTTTCAAATTCCCATTGATCCTCCTGCCTCAGCCTCTGTAGTGCTAGAATTACAGGTGTGCACTACCATGCCTAGCTTGCGTGTTTCTATGTTCATGTTGTTGGAGGAAAAATTGAATTAATAAGTTATCCATTCCTTCACTTAACAAATATTGAGTACTAACTGTGCCAGCTCCTATTCTACAGTGTTATAATAATAACTTTTTAAAGATAATAAGTTCTTGTGCTCATAGAACTTATATTTTATTACTAATACACATTAACATAATGATTATTGATATTTATAAGAACATTTAGATAGGGAGAGGAAACTTTTCTGATAAATACTGAACAAATTATGCCCTATCTTGATGAATAATTGTACTTCTGCCTATTATTTCCTTAATTTTTGCTGTGATTATTTCTTCATCATTTATTCATAGCCAAGTACTTATTAGGTGGAGTTTTGAGTAAAAAAAAAATAACCTCTGTAAGTTTTAGTGGTAAATACCAGATGATATTGGCTAGATGGTAGAACACCTATAAAGTATGTGTGAGGCCCTGGGTTCAATCCCCAGGTACTGCCCACACACACAAAAAGGATCTCTCTATTAAGATTTTACTTCTATTATTTGAGTCGCAGCAGCACACTTTCCTTTAATATTGTACAGTTAGAAAATGTATTCTTTCTCCAATACCTAGATAAATTAAACTTGTAAAGTGTTTCTTTACAGATATTTCATACTAAATGCCATGTGAAGGAAGAAAGGAATTCTATTCTCTTAGAAATCTTGTGTAGAATATACTTGATGATAGATCCATAGCTGTAGTCTGATAGATATGGGTATGTTCTGATTAATACTATAAATACATTCCATATTAAAAGTTGTTTTTCTAAACAAGGACTATTGTAATCCTCAGGAGGGAAAAGTCACAGATCAAATATTTAATTAGGAAAAATGTAAATGAGTAAAACTAATGTTTTTGTGCCATTATCACTGTTAATACAGCTCTGATACTACTATTCAGCATTTGCAAGTGGGAAAATCAAAACAGAACATATTTCTACAAAGTAGTATTAGAACTCAGATTTGTGGAATAGTATTATTAGAAGTAGTTTTAAAGAGTTATCTTTTCCACTATTATGCCTCCTAAAAATGGAATAAGTATGTCATTTCTTATCTTAAGAGAAGATAAAGCATAACCCCAGAAAATACATTCTAGTGTGTCAAAATTCATGTTATGATTAGATGATTTTATTAACAGCTAATGAAAAATTCTCTTTATACTTAAGAAAATATATTCCATGACTAAGTTAATGTTGAGATATAATTTATTTAAAATGTAGTTTGTAGAATCAAGTTATTAAACTATCATTTTGAGACTTTTATTTAATCTTTTTTTAACATATTGTGAAGAATATAAATAGATAAAAGCCAAAATGAGATAAAGCTCTTCTTTTGTATCTGCCCATCATAGTTGTTACAGCAGTACTAGGTTCTGAATAAGATAAATTCTTTAGATGATGTTGGAAGTTGCCTCTTTTCTTTTCTTTCTTTTTTGCAGTATGTGGTGGTAGAACTCAGGGTGTTGTACAAACTTTGCAGGTGAGCTGCACCCACAGGCTATTTTTTATTTATTGTTTTGATTCAGGGTCTAAGTTATGCAGGTGGCCTCTGGCCTTACACCTGCGATCCGCCTGCCTCCAACTCCCAAGTCACTGGGTTTATAGCCATGCACCATGGAGCCTGGGTGGACACTGCCTCTTGAGAACTTTTCTTGAGGATTTGGGAGCAAAATATCAATAATAAACTAAAAATAAATAAAATCAAATTGTTTATACGTATACTTTTTAAATGTCTGGTCTCTAGACTACTTAAAGTCTAGTGGCTTTTCCTTCCTAAGATACTACCTAGATTGGTGCCATCCATTTTCTGTCTTTGTAACACTCTTTCCTGATGTACTCGTGACCAGCCATCCCTCTAACCTTTTCTTTTTTCTTTTCAAATTAAAAAAAAATTTTTTTGAACAGGATCTTGCTGTATAGCCCAGGCTAGCCTGAAACTTACAGTGCTCTTGCCTCTGCCTCCTAAGAGCTAGGATTATAGGCATGGGCCACCATACCAGCCCCAAATCTATTACTTTTAGAACTCCATGCTCACTCACACCTCTCAGCACCATGAATCCCCGAGTCAGGTCAGGCTGAGACTGGTTAGGGAGGTGCTCCTTCCTGTCTACCTCCCTGGGAGAGCCAAGACAGAGCTGCAGCCTCCCTCTGTCTCTCCTTTGCCGTTAAATACTGCTGCTGGCGGCTGTGCTGCCATGGTCCAGCAGGGACATATGCTCTCCCTCTGGGCACTGAAGGTCTCTGACAATGCACTGCTACTATTCATATGCACTGTCTGGGTTCCTGGTGAGTGCAGGAGTGGGGAGGGCTTGCGTCTGTGATGGACTCACCTCCATACATGCTGCCCTGCCTTTTCATGTGCACCATACTCTTCTGCTCTGAAGACAAATTACATCTGGGTGATGACACAGGAGAAGAATGATTTTACTCTCCAAGTTGTAAATGTCTTGGTCAAACACCTTCTATCTGCCTGTACCCTGCTTATGGAGGTCCCTCAACTTTTTCCTTCTATATTCCCATCAGATATCTATAAAATATGTAGCATTAAAGAAAACCAAGGTATATACCATACCAAAGATAGTCTGATTATGTAAGGCGTGAGTATATGAGTATATTTAAAATTTTATTCAGATTTATCTTGCTTCCTATCATCGTGTGTGTGTGTGTGTGTGTGTGTGTGTGTATTTGGGGGTTGAGCTCAGGGCCTCATGCATACTTTGCAAGTGCTCTACTACTGGGCTCTACCTTACCCTGCTGCTTTTTGAAAATTATGCTTTGAGTTAGGTCCTCATTAAGTTACACAGGCTGCCTCTAGCCTCGCATTTGAGATCCTTTTGGCTCCTCTTCCCAACTCACTGGGATTACAGGTATGTGCCACCATACTACGCACTTGTCATAGTTTAACACTTCATCTACTCTCTATCTAGAAGAGTGGTGTCCAATGGAAATACAATGTGAGCCACATACATAATTTTAGATGTTCTGATAGCCATGCTTAAAACCTTGCATGTGTCTGTCAGCTTGTCATGCTGTGGAGGCTTGGGTGTTGCTGTGATGCTAAGAGCTATGCCACCAGTATTTCAGATTCTAGCAAGGTCATGCATGATGCACAGGTTTCAGCTGAGCTTCCAGACTAAGACAGACTAGGGACATCCTAGTCTGTCCATTCTAGTCAGACATCCACTCTTGAAACAATTAGTCATTGAAAACCCTATGAATAGCAGAAAGGCTCTGTCAAATATAGTGTGGGAAAATGAGCCCCCCCATGTGGGAAGGCATTCAAAAAACAACTGGGGAAAAGTTGCCTCCTCTAAATAGAGTCAACCGTAATGATGGGATTGGGGTAAAGCCCCTGGGACCTCCAGTTGCCGATGTGGCACAACTCAAAAGGAGAAGAAACACCGTGTCTGCAATAATGGGCTGAAACATGAAATGATTGTGTGCATGGTGGTGTTGGGTAGTGTTTTGTCCTGTTCTGCTTAGGGTTGCTATGAGTCAGACCTGACATGATGGCACCTTAAGTAACAACGTGCTTAAAAAGTAAACAGAAACAGCTGAAATTTAATAATATATTTTATTTAACCCAATGTATCCAAAATATTCTCTTCAATATGCAATTTAAAAAAGTTACTAATGAGATGCCTATAGCCATACCCCTGTGGTGTCCGATCCTGTCAAATCTTGGAAGCTAAGCAGGGTCGGGCCTGGTTAGTACTTGGATGAGAGACCGCCTGGGAACACCAGGTACTATAGGCTTGGGAGAAGGACCCAGCAGCCCACTTCTCCAAAAATCAATCAGCCTTTGAAAACCCTATGAATAGCAGAGAAGCAGTAACAATACTGTTTTGCCTATTGTCCCTAGGGTTGCTATGAGTCGGATACCAACTCGATGGCACCTAACAATAACAACAACAACAATGAAATAGTCTTCATTGTTTTTTCATAGCAATTCTCAAAAACAGGAGACCCAACTCTATCCCTTTTAAGAAAGTTTTGCCATATTAGGCTAAACATGATTGTTTAGTCAGATATTTTTGCCAAATTGTTTTAAATTGACCAAAAGGTTGTCTAAAATGTGAACTTTCATTGGTTATCATTATGCTGAACTTTATCCCTAGTGACTATTTTACCTTGATATTTTAAAGAAATGATGGTGTAAAGCTGTCATGATTATAAATATATTTAAATTTTTCAAATTTCTTTTTTATAGTATCTTTAAAAATTTCTATCTTGGTTTATGAACTATAATTCATGGTTTGTGTTGATAGGTGCCGTGGAGTCGGTATCTGACTCATAGTGACCTCTGTACAACAGGTGAAATACTATTGTCAGTACTTTTCTGCTGTTCATAGGGTTTTCAATGGCGGATTGATTTTTGGGAGTGGGTTGCTGGGTCCTTCTCCCAAGCCTACAGCACCTGGTGTTCCCAGGCGGTCTCCCATCCAAGTACTAACCAGGCCCGACCCTGCTTAGCTTCTGAGATCTGACTGGATCGGATGCCACAGGGCTACAGCTGCAGGCAATTCATGGTTTAGTAATATGTAATTTGTACACAACTGTATTTTCAGTGCAGTTCACAACTGAAATGGTTATACGATCAAAAAACTTTGGTGACCACTGGCATACAGGATAAAGTACACATAGTTCAGATTAGTTTTTTTGTGACCATCTTCCTCTCCATATTGTGACCCCATTAGATTTACCACTACTTTCGCTTGCTTGTTGTTAGGTGCTGTCAAGTCAGTATCGGACTCATAGTGACCCTATGTATAACAGAGGAGAAACACTATTGTCAGTGCTTTTCTGCTATTTGTAGGGTTTTCAATGACTGACTTTTGCTTATACTTCCTCTAAATCAAGGCCACCAACTAAAGCCAGATTCTCCTTACTGTTTTCTCAAATCCACTGTGCTCAATTTTCATGTCTATGGTTTTATTTAAACTTTTTTTCTTATTTCCTTCTTGCCTTTCTCTTTTCAGTTACAGACGTGACCTTCATCTTTCTGGATGCAGCACAGTTTTTACCCCCTGGAAATCATTCCTGATCCCTCCATCCTGTCTTTGGTGCCTGAATTCTTATATTAATTTTTTTGGTGTCATTGATTTTGGTATCTACTTACATATAAACTTTTATTATTAATCTTTTATTTTAAGCCTGTGCCCTGTTTTCTCAAATATGTTTTGAGTGTTTTGAAAGTAGAGATTTTGTACATCTTTTGTATGACCTATTATAGAGAGCTACATAGATTTATATAAGTGAGCACTAGCTGAAGCAGAATTGAAATTTAAATACACCTGTTGATTTGACTTTAATCATCCTCATCAGTATGGTCTATTTTAGTCTCCACAGTCCAGAACGATTTTATTAATGTGTGTATGTTCTGTGGAAAAATGGGTAATAAATAAATAATAGTTTTGTTAAGCCAAGAAATTTTCATCTGTTATCTCTCCTCAGAGCTTCACAAATCTTTGATTCTTAAATAATTTTGTCTTTGCAAAAGAGAGAGACAATTTATGCCTTTTCCCCAGGATGTATTAAACTTGGCCAACTCTACATATGTAATCTCTAATTATTTGTTAGTTTAATATGATGATCCAGCGGGGATGAAAATGTGGTGTCACTTACTGACAGAGATGCTGTTGTACTGGCATTGAAAAGATAACATTTGACACATACCCAGGGAATGGGACAGATTTAACAAATCAAAGCCCAACTTGGCCTGGTTTCAATGCCATCACGTCATATAATCACCATTTAACTCAAATTTTCCCATGTTAGTCATAAATTGTCTCTCTGAACATTCTGGACATCTCACTTCTCTTAGTTTTGGAGAAAAGCCTAATCTATGTTAGATTTGAGCATAGTAATTGTGATTTGAGTGAAAAGTTACAGAAAAATTATAGAAATTATTTGACAAAATAAGATACAACTAAATAAGAATGTGAGAGAAGGGTGTGGCAGTCCACTCCCAAGGCAATCCTGAAACATTTAGCCATTGAAAACTCTGTGAGGGTCGCTATGAGTCAGACACAACTTGAGGGCACCTAACAACAACAACAAAATAAGAATGTGCTGTATTTCACTGTTTTTCAAGCCTGGTTGTGTATCAGAACCACTTGAGGAACTTTCATGAAATGCACATCTCAAGGCCCTCCTTAGACATGTTGATTTAGACTTTTTAGGCTTTGAATCTGGTATGTAAAATCTCTACAGTTTGGAAATTCTTGTTCTCCCTGCTTGCAGTTGCTCACTTTGTCATATTCCAGCATGCTTCTTACCATGACATAAAAGTTCTAAAAACATTAGCAGTATGGGGGAACATTTGTCCTTCCAGACAAACTGGAAGGAAACTTGGATACCAGCTTCTCTCCTTCTCCCTTATTCAAGGGAGAACTTGGTGATTAGATAGCTGAGAATTCTCCGAATTTACCACTGTAAGGTTTCTTTCAAGGTACCATGTGCCATTGTGTTGGACGCATATTAGTGAAAAGTCATTGACTTGCACAGGAGGATCACAGCCTCCTCATAATTGGCTCCCAGTGTTCCCTTTCCTCTCAAACTAGGAGCTATGTTTCTTGGTCAGGGCGAAACACTTAACCATTAGGTATTCAATTTGTTTTAGTCACGGAGATGCCAAACTCCATTTGGTATACAGCTAAATGCAAAGCTAATCTCCTATCAGGACTTTTTTTTTTTTTTTTTGCAGAGTATATATATATATATATATATATATATATATTAACATATAGGGACTTAGTTGCTAAAACAAATATAGCTTATCATTAGATACCAGAGGAGACACATCAGGGAATAATTCTGTCATTTCCAATCATTTTAAGTAATTTTGATGGTATTTAAGTTTCTTTTACACAAAATTTAAAAATCATTTCTTTTACACAAAATTTAAAAATCATTCAAATGAAATGATGCTTAAACTATGAATATTGCTTTACCTACTCCCAAAGGCAATCCCGAACCAGTCAGCCATTGAAAACCCTATGAGGGTCGCTATGAGTCAGATACTGACTCGATGGCACCTAACAACAACAGCAACCTTTTATTTACTTCAGTGTCTAGGAATTGTGTTTAACCCTTAACTGATACTGTAGGTCAAAATAGACTCTTAACTGGTATTGCCAAATTCAATGACATAATTGGTACGCTGAGGTCATCTAAGACCCCAAACCAAAACGTGTTATTGTTGTTGTTTTTAGGTGTCATCATGCCAAATCCGACTCAGTGACCCTATGTACAGCAGAATGAAACCCCCCCCCTCCGATTCTGTGCCAGGCACATGATCTTATTTGTGTTTAAGCCCATTGTTGCAGACACTGTATCAATCCATCTACCGGAGGGTTTTCCTTTTTTTGTTGTCCTGCTAGTCTCCCAAACATGATGTCCTTCTCCAGGAATTGGTCCCTCCTCACTACATGTTCAAAATACATAAGACACAGTCTAGCCATCCTTGCTTGCAGGGAGCACTCTGGTTGTACTTCCTCCAGGACAGATCTGTTGGTTCTTTTGGCAGTCTATAGTATTTCCAATATTTGTCTTTAGCACCATAATTCAAAAACATCAATTCTTCTCCTGTCTCCCTTGTTCAATGTTCAGCTTTCACATCCATACGATACAACTGAAGATACCATGGCATGGGTCAGGCACACCTTTGTCTACAATGTGACATCATTACTTTTCAATACTCTAAACAGATCTTTTGCTACAGCTTTTCCCAAGGCAATGTGTCTTTTGATTTCTTGGCTGCTGTTTCCACAAGTGTTGATTATAGAACCAAGTAAAGCAAAGTCATGAACAACCTCAATCTTTTCTCTGTTTATTGTGAAGTTGCATACTGACCCAGTTATAAGGATTTTTGTTTTGTTGGTGTTGAGTCACAATCCACACTGAAGGCTATGTTCTTTGATCTTCATTAGTAAATGTTTCAAATCTTCACTTTTAGCAAGCAGAGTTGTGTCATCTGCATAACACATGTTGTTAATGAGTCTACCTCCAATACTGATGCTGCATTCTTCTTTATAAAGTCCAGCTTCTTGGATTATTTGCTCAGCATAGAAATTGAGTATGTATGGTAAAAGGATACAGTCCTGATGCACAACTTTCTCAACTTTAAACCAAGCAATGTTTCCTTGTTCTGTTCAAATGACTGCCTCCTGGTCCATGTACAGATTCCTCATGATTACAATAAAGTGCTCTGGTATTCCCATTCTTTGCAGTGTTATCTATAAATTGTTATGATCCACATAGTCAAATGCCTTGCATAGTCAATAAAACATAAACAGACGTCTTTCTGATATTCTCTGCTTTTGGCTAGTATCCATCTGACATCAGCAATAATGTCCCTGGTTCCCTGCCCTCTTCTGAATCTGACTTGACTTTCTGGCAGTTCCCTGTCTATATACTGCTGCATTCTCTTTTGAATGATCTTTGGTAAAATTTTGCTTGTGTGTAATGCTAATGATATCCTTTGATAGTTCCCACATTCAGTTGGATCCCTTTTGTTGGGAATAGGCACAAATATGGACTTCTTCCAGTCAGTTGGTCAGGTAGCTGTTTTCCAAGCATTTTGGCATAAACCTGTTAGTACTTCCAGTGCTACATCTGTTTGTTAAAACATCTTTATTTGTATTCCATCTATTCCTGGAGCCTTGTGTTTCGCCAGTTACTTCAGGCAGCTTCTACTTCTTCCTTCAATACCATTGATTTCTCATCATATGCAACCTCTTGAAATGGTTGGTCATCTACCAACTGTTTTTGATATAATGACTCTGTGTATTTCTTCCATCTTCTTTTGATGTTTCCTGCATTGTTTAATATTTTCCCTGTAGAATCTTTCACTACTGCCACTCGAGGCTTGAATTTTTTCTTCACTTCCTTAAAGTTGAGTAAAACAGAGCATGTTCTTCCCTTTTGGTTTTCTGTCTCCAGCTCTTTGTGCATGTCATTATAATACTTGATTTTGTCTTCCTGAGCTGCCTTTTGAAATCTTCTGTTTGCTTCCTTAACTTCATCATTTCTTCCTTTTACTTTAGCTGCTCGATGTTCAATTTTCAGCATCTCTTTTGACATGTAATTTGGTCTTTTCTTTTTCTCCTGTCTTTTGCTGCCCTCATGAATATCTTTGATGTCATGTCATATCTCATCTTGTCTCCTATCATTTGTGTCTAATACATTAAACCTGTTCTTGAGGTGGTCTCTGAACTCAAGTGGGATATGCTCAAGGTTATACATTGGCTCTTCTATACTTGTTCGAATTTTCTTCAGTTTCAGTTTGAACTTGCATATTAGTAGTTGATGGTCTGATCCACAATCAGTACCTGGTCTTGTTCTGAAATTTGATGTGGAGCTTTTCTATCATTTCTTTCCACAAACGTAGTGAATTTGGTTCCTATATGTTTCATCTGGTGAAGTTCAAGTGTACAGTTGCTGTTTATGTTGGTGAAAAAATGTATTTGCTGTGAAAAGGTCATTGATCTGACAAAATTCTATCATACAATTTCTGTCATCATTCCTGCCACATGTTATTAAAGATGTTTATTTTTAAGGTTTAATTGTATTGTTAATTATGTTAATTATGGCTCTGTTTTGACCCACGACACCAGTTAGCGGTTTGCTTTGTATAAAGAGCAATGCTGTACACTCTTCCCCACTCAAATGACAGTTGTGACCACATCACTATCACATTTCTGTGCTAACTAGGTATATGTTGTAGACAGATATGTAATGTAAAGACATAATATCTTATATCAAAGGAACTAACAGCTATTATCTACTAAGTAACAAGTGATTTTTAGTCCATTGAAGCCCTCATAGTAGCCACTAAGATTGGTTTTATTCTCCATTTTTTCTTTTTCTTTTACTGATGAGGAATCTATGGCGTAGAGAATAACTTGTCTGAATTGATTCAACTAGTAAATGAGGAAGCTGTCTTTGTGTACCCTGCAAGTACAAAAATCATTTTCCTATATTAGCATACATACTGTTTCAACTGGAAGTTATTCATGCATATATCATTCATCTTCTCTTTTGAGTATTGGAAAGAATAATTGGCCAAATTATAGCCAAGTAATATTGAAATTTTCTTATGCTTTGTAAATGTTCAATTAGAGTAGCAAATACTGAGAAATGCCTGCAGCTGTACCACTGTGGTGTCGGATCCCGTCAGATCTCTGAAGCTAAGCAGGGTCAGGCCCGGTTAGTACTTGGATGGGAGACTGCCTAGGAACACCAGGTGCTGTAGGCTTGGGAAAAGGACCTGGCAACCCACTCCCTGCAAAAATCAGCCATTGAAAACCCTATGAATAGGAGAGAGGCACCAAAATGGTGTTTCATCTGTTGTATGTAGGGTCGCTATGCGTCAGACACTGACTCAATGGCACCTAACAACAACAACAACAACATACTGAGGAATGAAGGCATGGACCTAATATTCAGATGTACCAAAGCATTTTAGAGCACTTCATGGCTAGGAACTTACATACTATGACAGAGTAAGGTTCTGGCTGGTCATAAGTGTTTCCTATTTGATATTTTGAAACTTTTATTCTCCATTTTTATTATTTTTCACATCTGTTATTGTTCTATTACTATTTCATCAATGAAAAACAGCAACAAAATAAGTTAGGACAGTGACAGTGTAAAAGAGAATTGAAGAGAGAAGGTTCCTATGAGGTAGCATCCCATAGCCTTTTAAACAAAATGGTCAGATCATCTTATCTAAAATTTGGAATAGATGTTGTGTTGCAGCTTGTAGGAAATATCTGCTACAATTTATTTTCTTTCACCTTTACAATAAGAAAAGCTGCTGTACTTTGGAACATTATTAAAATGTTCAGTGTTTTGTATTGATATTACAGTCTAATATCATTATTGTGTTTGTTTGTACTGACATCATAGGATAAAATTGTTGGTAGGTGCCAATGAGTCAAGTCAGGTCTGTCTCTTAGAGACCCTCATAGGATTTTCAATGGCTGATTGCTTCAGGATTGCTCCCAAAGTGGATTGCCATGTCCTTCTCCCATTTTTGTGATGCTGGGGATTGAACCTGGGTCCTCAGAGAGTGTGGAGCAGCATTCTACCAACTGAGCCAAACCCTAGCCCCGTAGGAGAAAATATAGTAATGAAATTTTCTTGACTTCTTATCTCAAATCAAAGAAGACTGGGATATGAAGCTTTGTTCTACCTTGTTTTCAGAGGAGGATTTGAGATGTGAATTGCATTGTTTGTAAATATATCCTTATTCCTTGAAAGTCCTGATTTAAAAGATGGTATATCAAAATGAATTAAACTGGCCTCTAATGACTCAATTTGTCTTGGTTTAGGAAGGTTAGCATTTATCAAACAAGTATATTTTTCATTTTGGATTTTAAAAAAATCTCTATTTTAACTAGGAAAATAATAAAAAATTTCCCACGTCTTCCTACAAAAGAATACTGCAGTACAACTAAGTATATAGGAAACAATTATAGAACTTGATGAATTAATAAAAACTTAGTTTTGGCAGTATGAATTAGAGTTTTTATTTTCATTTCTTTTCACTTTTTTGTGTCCTTCAAAGGAGTAAATGTTAGCAAACAGTATTCTACAGTCACAAAATATTGCTTACTTAATAATCATAATAGAAAAGTGGCAAAATTTGGTAATTTTTGATGTCAAAATGGCATTAGTCTTTTTTTTAAGTACTTAGGGGTTGAACTCAAGGCCTCACACATACCTTGCAAGTGCTCTACCACTTGGCTGTACCCTCTCACCCCCAGCCAAGCCTATTTTTTATTTTTATTTTTATTTTTTATTGTGATTCAGGTTCTTGCTAAATTGTGTAGGCGACCTCTGGCCTCTAACTTGCAATCTTCCTGTCTCCACCTCTCAAGTCATTGGGATTATAGGTGTGCGCCACTGCATCTGGCTTTAATGGTAGTCATTCTTTTTGTGTCTATATGTACTAATAATTGCAATTTTCATGTTATCAATCTACTGGGGCTTCAAAATCGGAAAAGTGTCACCTCTTTCCAGAGTTGTTCTAATGTTCAATGTACTCCTCAGCTGCAATGGATCATTGATTTCCAGTGCTGAAAATTAATGACTACAAAATTAAAATTGTTAAAATACCAGTTGTATCAATTACTGGCTCTTCTCAGCTTGTGTTCCTGAGCATCCAAACTTTGAGATTAATAAATTTCTAGAGAAATGTTGATATGTTCTAGAAACACTTAGTTTAAGAAGATGTTTTTTAAATTGTCTGCCTTATCTAGGCGTCATGGCACACACCTGTAATCCTCGAAACTCAGGAGCCTGAATGCTGAGCAGGAGGATTGCAAGTTTGAGGCCAGAGGCAGCCTGAACCACTTAGTGAGACCTTGTCTCAAAGTAAAAAATAAAAAAAATAAATAGTGCAGGGAGTACAGTTGGTGGTAGAGCAGTGACCTAGCATGTGCAAGGCCATGGGTCCAACTCCCTAGTACTGAAGGAAAAAAAAAAGAAATTTCCTGTTTTGATTTCAGTTTTTGAAGTTTCATTCAGAGCTGGTTTAGTTTGAGCATGAAAATATGCCCATTGAAAGAAATTGAGTGTTCAGCATCCTGCCAGCTGTACTTAGTAAAGAGTTCTTGTGATTTAGAAGTGTTATTTCTTGAGAAGACTATTTTCCGTGATACCAGGGATAAATCTATGTACTGGACTCTTTAGATTACTGTAACTGCCTTGAAATAAATTCCTTATAATCATTAGTGATGTCATAGCACTTTCTCTAAGGGATAGCTATCTTCTACCCACCCTCTCTCCACACATACCTTGTAGGAATAGAGTTTCAGTTTATATGTCTTTTTGATACTTCTCAGGAAAAGTTTTCCATCTGTAAACATAGATTGTATTGGAAAATCGAGTATTGTTAGGTGGAATTACATCTTGGAACACTTCAGCTTACATTTGTGGTTTTCCTGGAGAAAATTTGTGTGTTTTATGGGAGAGTCTTTGCTTCTAAAAATTCTATAAGTGTTAAGCAAACACAATAAGCATGGAGGCTATTTCCAGCTTTCAGAACAATCAGCTAAGTATGAAAAATAGTTTTATATAGCAATGCTTGCTATTAAAGAAGAAGGTCAACGTCTGATTATTTTTTGAGATAATGCATGAATAGAAATGGATTGTTTGGCTATATATTTCTGGCTTTTTTTTTTTTCTTATTTGGTTTTGGGCAGAAATCTATCTTTCAAGGAATAAGGACAATTCAGGGTGAGAGATGGACCATGTTTTATTTATTGTTGAATGTCATAGAGATAAAACTTTGAAACTATTAACACTTTTTAAAAAAAGATGTAACTCTTCATTCTTTGTTTTGTTTTGTTTTGTTTCATTTTGTTGGTTTTTGAAATAGGATCTTGTGTAGTCCAGGCTGGCCTAGAACTTGCTATATAGACCAGGCAGGCCTTGAATTTGTATCAGTCCTCTCACCTCAACCTCCAGAATGCTGGGATTATTGGAATGTGCCACCATGCCCAGCTGCTATTCATTCTTTTTTAGTAATGAAAGATCAGAAGCTGAAATGAAAATAAAGAAAGAATTTTAGTTTTTTAGTTTTTCTTCATAAGCTCATGGTATTTCACAGGACATTTTTTTCCCTATTATCATTTTTGTTGTTGTTAGGTGCTGTCAAGAGCAGAAAAATAGCCAGGCATAGTGGCGCATGCCTGTAATCCCAGCGGCTCGGGAGGCAGAAGCAGGAGGATCGCAAGTTCAAGACCAGAGGCAGTCTGCATAATTTAGTGAGACCCTGTCTCAAAAAGTAAAAAAAAAAAAAAAAAAAAGAAAGAAAAGAAAGAAAAATGGGCTGAGGGTGCAGCTCAGTGGTCCAGCACTTGCAGCGCATGCAAGCGCAAGGCACTGGTTTCAACCCCCAGTACCGCAAAAGAAAAAAAAAAAAAAAAAAAGCAGAAAAATAAAATAAAGTTTGTATCATTAAGGAAAAGTTGTAGCCAGAATGTAAAATTTTATAAAATCATATATTTTAAACTTTTATTTTAGTGGGTAATTATAGCTAATGCCTGGAATTTTCACTACTTTGCTCACATAATTGAATAGTATAACTGACCATTACATTTTAGGACATTAATTAAAACCTCAAATTTAGGTCAGAATAAAATGCTGAAAAACAGATGTGGAAAGACAAATCTAAATAACTATCTTAGTGTGTAAAATTATAGACACTGATTAAATAGGGTGCAGAGATGAAAGATACCATCTTGAACAAATAAAATGTTAATTTTATAAAATTTAAACTTGTCAGTGCTTCAAACATAGTGGTAAAAGTAATCATAGAATGTAAAGTCCTTGTGAATTTCTAATTTTGCATTTTATGAAATTTCTTTTTTCATGAATAGAAATAACCTAAACTCTTTTGTGTGTGTGTGTGTGTGTGTGTGTGTGTGGTACTGGGGATTGAACCCAGGGCCTCGCGCTTGCATGCTCTGGACTACTCAGCTGCACCCCCAGCCCATTTTTTTTTTTTAACTTTTTGAGACAGGGTTTCCCTAAATTATGCAGACTGCCTCTGGTCTCAAACTTGCAATCCTCCTGTCTCCGCCTCCCAAGCCGCTGGGATTACAGGCGTGTGCCACTGCACCCAGCATAACCTAAACTCTTAATGTTTCCTGCAGCTGTACCACTGTGGCATCAGATCCCATCAGATCTCAGAAGTTAAACAGGGTAGGGCCTGGTTAATACTTGGATGGGAGACCACCTGGGAACACCAGAAGCTGTAGGCTTGGGAGAAGGACCTGGCAGCCCACTCCCAAAAATCAATCTGCCATTGAAAATCCTATGAACAGCAGAGAAGCACTGACAATCGTGTTTACCCTGTTGTACAGAGGGTCGCTATGAGTCAGATACCGACTTGACAGCACCTAACAACAACAACAGCAACATACTTATTCATAGGATTTTCAATGACTGATTGTTTCAGGAGTGGGTTACCACGTCCTTCTCCCATTTTTGAGGTGCTGGCGATTGAACCCAGGGCCTCAGACTGCACAGACTAGCACTCTACCACCTGAGCTAAACCCTAGCCCCATGGGAGGATCTTAGGGGAACAGAAGTAGTCTGTGATGCTGTAGGACCCAGGACTGTATCCAGCAGCACAGCTGGCTCATTAAGTTCCTGGAATAATTATAAATGTATCATGGTTATTTTCACAAACAGAAATAATTTCATGTTTCAATTCTGGTGCCACTAAGAGAATAATATTTCTTTATAATTGTGAAATGCTTGGCCCAAATATAAGTGTATTACTATATACATATTTTGTTGTGGAAGTTCCATATACTTCATGGTTTACATTGATTTATCTAGGTGCTATTTTCACCAGAATTTAATAATATCAATTTAATTATTTTTTCTTCCCTTCAATAAGCATAGTAGTATAGGCTAGCCTGCAGCCATACCACTGTGAGACCCAGTCCTGTCAGAACTTGGAAGCTAAGCAGGGTTGGGTCTGATTCATACTTGGATTAGAGACTGCCTAGGAACACCAGGTGCTGTAGGCTTGGGAGAAGGACCTGGCAGCCCACTGCCTAAAAATAATCAGCCATTGAAAACCTTATGAATAGCAGAGAAGCACTGACAATAGTGCTGGGCATGACACAGTGTCAAATAGTGTTTCACTTATTGTAGATAGGGTCACTATGAGTTGAACCCAACTTGATGACACCTAACAACAACAACAACAACAACAAAACTAGGAATGTATTTCCTGGTTTAATATAGATCATATTGTCAAAATAATAAAATTAAAATTTAATTAAAAAATAAAATTAATTAGAATTATATGATTTCATTTTAACATGAAAGCACTATAGATTTACATTTTAGAAAACAGGGATTTTTTGAGCATTTTTTTGAGTATCACCACCATTAGATCCTTATTTTTGTAATTACTATTCATTTTTCGAGAAAGGAAGACATTCCTGTCAAAGTTCTTGTTAATAGAGAAGAGTTGATTAAACACCCCACATCTCAGTGTGTGTGTGGGGGGGGGGAGAGAAAATGTTTCTATATATGTTTATACACACCCATATACAAAGATACCCTATCTTACACTTGAAAATTATCAACTATACCTTTGGGAAGAAATTCACATTCCTTAAATAGTGGGCTTAACTTGAAGAATTTGATTCTTTTTGTTGTTGTTGTTGTTAGGTGCCATTAAGTCAGTGTCCAAGTCATAGTGACCCTATGTACAACAGGCAAAACAGTATTGCTAGTGCTTCTGTGCTGTTCATAAGGTTTTCAATGGCTGATTGTTTTTTGGGAGTGGGCTGCCAGGTCCTTCTGCCAAGCCTACAGCACCTGGTGTTCCCAGGTGGTCTCCCATCCAAGTACTAACCAGGTCTGACCCTGCTTAGCTTCCAAGAACTCATGAGATCGGATGCCACAGTGGTACAGCTGCAGGCCCTGTGTGGCTTTAGTGGGTCTGTAATGGTCAGGTTTTACCTTCTTAAATAAGCTAACTGCAAGTAACTAGCTAAGTCAGTTGGCATGATTACTGATGAACACTGCCATCTTTCACCACCCATTTTCTTGGAATTGGCTAATTTCTGAGGTTTGTCAAAGTACATAAATAGCTCAAGTATATTTCTATGTATTCATGGTTCACATATTTTTCCCAGAATGTTATTGCTTGGTTGATTTAATATCAAATATACTTTTTGATATAACTAAAAATCATGAATATATGACTTTTTTTATTTGATATACTCACAACCCAGAAACATCCTCAGTTAGAATTATGATGTGTTTCCCATAGAAAGTTCACTAGGAATCCTTCCCAATCCCATAATCAAAATTACTACAAATTGTAAGATACATATTACAAAGTACAAGGAATGACTTTCTTTTCTATTTCTACCTTGTGGGCATCTTGAGGATATCCCACATTTTATCTACTTTTGCTGCTAAATTTATTCCCTCCCTTCCTTTTCAATGAGCTTAATTTTTTTAAAGAGCAACTTAGGTTCAGAGCAAAATTGAGTGGAAAGGACAGTTCACATAATGCCTTCTCCTCCTCCAGATATCCCTCCCCCAATATCAGCATCTCACACCAGAGTGGTACATTAGTTACAACTGATAAGTTTACATTAACACATCATTACAATGTAGGGTCCATAGTTTACCTTAGGGATCACTCTTGGTGTTGCACATGCTATTGGATTAGACAAATGTGGAATGACATGTATCCAACATGGCAATATCATGTAGAATAGTTTCATGGCCCTACACATTCTCTGTGCTCTGCCTGTTCCTCCTCTCCCATAACCCTTGGCAACTACTGATCTATTTATTGTCTCCATAGTTTCACCTTTTCAGGAACACCAAATAGTTGGAGTCATATAATACATAGTGTTAGGCAGGGCCTGTTACAAAATGGCACCTTCCTATAAGGTAGTGCCTCCTTCTACCCATATGCCCCAGTCCTCAAAAAATTCGCCAAAGAGCCTGCTAAAACCTAACTCAAAATCTGCCCCAGCAACTGATGACTACTTCCTTTTCCCTCTTCCAGCCTATCAGAACCCTCCATGCACCCTCTTCCTACCTATCCTGATGTGACATGTCAATCACCCCTTCAACTTCCCACCTAGAGCCCATAGAAGTCTTGCCCCTTCCTCTCCCAGCTGCTGCTCTCTCCTTTGTTAGAGACAGCCCCAGCAGCTTCTCTGAAATAAAGGTCTGCTAGAATTTATGGGTTTTCAGCCTCTTACCGGACACACAGCCTTTTCAGATGGATTCATTCACCTAATTTGTTGGTAGGTGCGGTTGAGTCAAATCCAACTCATAGTCACCCTATGTACAACAGACAAAACGTTCCCCAACACTGTGCCATGCCCGGCACTATTGTCAGTACAGCTCTGCTATTTACAGGGTTTTCAATGGCTGATTGTTTTGGGAGTGGGCTGGTTGGGTCCTTCTCCCAAGCGTGCAGCACCCGGTATTCCCAGGTGGCCTTCCATCTAAGGACTAGCCAGGCCCGACCCTGCTTAGCTTCAGAGATCAGGCAGGATTGGGTGCCTGGGTGGTAGTATGCATTGAAGTCTCCTCTATTTCTTTTCATGGTTTGATAGCATATTCTTTTTTTTACTACTTAATAATATTCCTTTGTCTGAATGTATCACAGTTTACCCTTCACCTGTTGAAGGACATCTTGGTTATTTACAACTTTTGGTAATATAAATAAAGCTGCTATAAATAACAACGTGCAGATTTTTGTGTTTCTATTAAGTTTTAAGTTCCTTTGGGTAAATACCAAGGAGCACTGTTGCTGGATTTTAATCTTAAGAGTATACTTAGTTTTGTAAAAAAAAAAGTTAAGCTGTCTTTGAAAGTGGCTGTACCATTTTGCATTGGCCACAAACAATGAATGAGAGTTTCTGTTGTTCTACATCATCACCAGTATTTGGTGTCCACAGGTGTTTTGGATTTTGGCCATTCTAATAGGTATGTAGTGGCATCACATTGTTGGTTTAATTTGTAATTCCCTAATGTCTTATGCTATTGAACATCTTTTCATATGTTTACTTGCCATCTGTAGCTCTTCTTTGGTGAGGTATCTTTTCAGGCCATTTGTCTATCTTTTGCTCATTTTCTAATAGTTGAGTTTTGAAAGTTCTTCATATATTTTGAACAATAATCATTTATCAGATATATTTTGTAAATATTTTCTGTCATTGGCTTATCTTCTCATTCTCTTTACATAGTCTTTCACAGAGTAAGATATTTTAATTTTAATGAGGTTCAGCTTATCAATTATTTATTTCATGAATTTTGACTTTGGTGTTATATCTAGAAAGTTATTACAAACATCAAGGTCATCTATGTTGGCAATAGTGAATGTTCCTATTCATGAACATGGAATATTTCTCCATTAATTTAGTTCTTTGATATCTTTCATTAGAATTTTATAATTTTCCTTATATAAATATTGTTTTGCATATAATATAAATAGTAATGTGGTGGGTTTTTAATGTTTTTATTCTTTTAATTTTAGGATTCTCCTTTTGATTTTTCCCCTTTTACAGCATGTATTAATTATGCAGACTAACAGGTTTTATTGTGACATTTTCACACATGTATGTAATGTACTTATATTCACACAGCTCCCATCACCCACTGTTATCTCCCCTGTGTAATATAATTCTCATTTAAAATTCTTCTTATTCATTGCTGGTATATAGGAAAGCAACTAATTTTAATATAACTTTGTTTTCTGTAATCTTGCTATAATTGCTAACTAGTTCCAAAAGTTTGTTTTTATTATTGTTTTGTAGTTTTTGTTTTTGTCTGTTCATTCATATTTTCTGTTAGACAATCATGTTATATGCAAACAAAGGCAGTTTTATTTTTTCTTCCAACCTGTATGCCTGTTTTTCTTTCTTTCTTTTTTCTCCCTGTTGGCTTAGAGAGGACTTCCAATATGACACTGAAAAGCAGTGGTAAGAGGAGACACTTTGCCTTAGTCCCTGTGAGTGCTCTTAGAAAGCTTTGAGTTTTCACTCTTAATTATGGTACGTGTAGGTTTAGTGGTTGGTTTTGTGGGTTTTTTTTTTTTTTTTTTTTTTTTTTTTTTTTTTTTTTTTTTTTTATTTTTTTTTTTTTTTTTTTTTTTTTTTTTTTTTTTTTTTTTTTTTTTTTGGCAGCATTCTATATCAAGTTGAGGAGCTTCCCCTTTATTATTAGTTTGTGGAGCGTTTTCCTCTTGAATGACTGTTGGGTTTATCAAATACTTTTTCTGAATCCACTGATTTGATCATGTGATTTTTTTTTCCTTTACCTTACGCTGTGATGAATTATAATGATTTGTGAATGTAGAGCTAGGCTTGTATATCTGAGATAAATCCCACTAGGTTGTGATGAATAGTTCCTTTTACATAATGTTGTATTTAATAATATTTTGTTAAAGATGATTGCATGTATGTTCATGCAAGGTCCTGGTTGGTAGTTTTCTTTTCTTGTAGTACTTTTGTCTGGTTTTGATATTAGGGTAGTGCTGGCACTGTAGATTGAGTTAGGAAGCATTTCCTCTGCTTTTGTATCCTGGAAGAGATTGTAGAGAATTGGTGTAATTTTATCCTTAAGTATTTGGTAGAATTCACCATGTGGCTGAACTCCTCTAGACCTGGTGCTTTCTGTTTTGAAATGTTATTAATTATTGATTTAATAATGAGCCTGTTCAACTCTTGTGTAAAATTTTACACACCATGTTTTAAAGAATAGGTTATCATATTTATGGGTATAGAGTGGTTGGTAATATTCATTTATTATCCTTTTACTATCCATGGTATCTATTGTGATATTCCTCCTCTCATTTCTGATATTAGTTACTTGAGTGTCTTCTTTTTTCTTTGTTAATTTGCTTAGGGAGATTTATTAATTTTATTGATCTTTTAAAGAACTGGTTTTCAGTTGATTATTTCTATTATTTCCTTTTCCCAATTTCATTGCATTCTGATATAATTTTTATTATTTCTTTTCTTCTGATTATTTTGGCTAAGTTTGCTCCTGTTTTTCTAATTTTCTGAGGAGAAGCTTTGATTATTGATTTTAGATTTTTCTTCTTTTCTAATATGTGCAGCTAGTGCTACAAATTTCCATCTAAGTACTGTTTTCACAGAAAATGAAAGCAAGTTTTGATAACTTTTATTTACTTAAAATATATAAAAATTTTTCTTGGGATTTCTTCTTTGATCAATAAGTTATTTAGGAATAGATTGTTTAATCCCCAAGTGCTTTAAAAATTTTTTTTCAGATATCCTTCTGTTATTGGTATCTAGTTTCATTTCCGTGGGGTCTGAAGGCATATATTGTATCATTTCCATTCTTTTAAATTTGTTGAAGTATGTCTTATAGCCCCAAATGTGGCCTGTCTTGGTGATTGTTTATATGAACTCAAGAAGAATGTAGTCCGCTGTTGAAGAAATGGTCTGTATTTGTCACTTAGCATCCAGTTGGTTGATGATGATTTTGAATTCAACTATGCCTATGTTGATTTTCTGTCTGGTGGCTTTGTCCATTTCTAACAGATGGGTGTTAATGTTTCCAACAAAATAATAGATACATCTATTTCCCCTTGCTGTTCTTGGCTCATGTAATTTCATGCCATTCAGTAGACTGCATGCCTATTACAAATTGTTATATCTCCTTGGAATGTTAAGCCTATTATCATTATTTAATGCCCCTCTATTCCTGATAACTTTCGTGTCTCTGAAGCCTTCTTTGTTAGAAATTAAGATAGTTATTCCACCTTTCTTTTGATTAGTGTCAGCATGGCATATAATTCTCAGTACTTTTACTTGTGTTTAAAAAATGACAAATATTAATTGTATATGTTTATGAGTGATTATGTGTTTTGATATATGTATACATTGTTGAAGATTAAGTTAAGCTACTAAACCTATCATCTCATCAACTTCACCTTTTTCATGATTCGAATGTTTAAAATGTATTCTTTTAGTAATTTTGAAATACATGATACAATATTATCAGCTTTGCCTACTATAAGGTACAGTAAATCACTAAAACTTATTCTTGAAGGCTAACTAAATCTTTGTGCCCTTTGATCAATATCTTCCCTCCCTTTGATGTCTTATTGGTGAAATGTTACTCTGCCCCTTCATGGTTCATGATAGGTGGACAGCTTTTGGGACAAATGTACTCACAGGCCCTCACACATCCACACATGCACATCCTTTTCCCAGATAGTAACTTGGTTTTTATTGACAGAGCAGTAGGAATCTGTACTATACGAATATACTCCCCTAAGTATAAAAGAACCTGAAGATTCTTGTTCCCATAACCCTCCTGCTGCCAAATCATTCTGAGGCCAATGTTGTCTAAGGAATGAGTCCATACCATGTTCTTTTCAAAGTAACAAGTTTATGGACCACCTGCCTCTTGATAGCTGCTAGCTAGTTCTTGACCTGATCTTGAAATTATGCTTTTCTGTAGTGCATGTCATTTCAAATTCTGAGTTAAAGTGTCGCCTACAATGATTTTGGGAAATGGTAAGAAAAAGAGATTTGTTTTCTTTTTGTCCAAGCAAATCCCTCAGAAGTAGGGGTGGGCTTATTCTTTTCGTTACTATTTAAAATCTTCTGAATAATTTCTAAATTCCTTTTCTGATATATAATTTTATAATCATAAATAATGTGAGAATGTTAGACTTTGTTTTGACTCTTATTTATCGTGCAAATTTGATTTTGGACCAAAACCATTTCAATGTATTTTGTTTCTGTTTTCCAGCCTCTTACTCTTCTAGCAATTAGTGGTCTAGCTTTCTAATTTGATTGCAGTTTGATTTGCAGGATAAATACTTTAGTTAAGCTGTTCTTTACTGTGCTGGTAATTTTCTTATGCTGTATATACTCTTCCCTTTGAAAGACCAAAAAATTGAGTGGTCCTGCTGAGTTAGTCCCATGACAGCTTAAATTCAAGAGTAATTTTGGCATCCAGATTATCATTTTTAGTTGCTACCAGTTCTGCATATGTCTTGCATAAAGAAAAGTGTGTATTCTTTAGGGTTGGTAACCTCACACTCTAGTTACCTGCCAAAAAATGAAATTCCTATGTGTCAATTTGATATTCTTGGTAAATGTGTTCGAGTCCTGTGCTTCAGCGTGGCTGACATTTGGATTTCCCAGGATACAGATGCTTTCTTATGACTTCATGACTTTCACATACTTACTCTCAGCCTAGATGGCACATTCCACCTTTCAACCCTGCTCTCCATCACCTTCTACACCTGGAAAATTCCTGATTTCTCAAAACTCAGCTCTAATATCAGATCCTGACATTGGGGAGTCTTTTCATTTAATTCTGCTCTCTCCTTCAAGTCAAGTTGAATATCCATCCTGTGTTCACATTTGCACAAATTGTCTGTCCTTGTAAGTAGGTAGATTCATAAACCCCTGTGCTCAATTATGAGCTTGTTAATCTCAGAAACTGTGCCATTTCTCTCTATATTGCCAGCATGTAGTAGATGGCCAGGTAGTGTTTAATGAACTGATGGGTATATTGCTTGTAGATACTTATTTGAGTATTCTACTCTGGTTTTTATGTTATACTTGGGTGATATATGCAGGGCTTATTTTTATATCATGTTATTCACAATTTATACAGGAAGGACTTTTTCACTTCTTAATATATTTGTATTTTGTTCTACACCTATTATTACCATGATTATTTTTATTTTTTTACTGAAGGACAAGTGTTGGCAGTTGTTGGTCATCCAGACCTTTGGCTAGGTGGTTGGTATATTTTCACATTTAAGGCTTATAACAATTTAAGACTGATTTTTGTCATCTTCATTATATAAACTAGGAGCTAGATACTCAGGGATGCTAAGTAATTTAGTCAATTTCTTATCCACGCTATGGCAGAGGGAGGATTTGGAGTCTAAGTGTATCTGTTATTTAGAGCTCATGCTTTTCATGCTGCATATGTAGTCTGTCTTTGGTTGTGTATGGAAATGCTTATGAAAATGTGTAGTGCTTATGAAGTACTTATGAAGGGTTACCATAAGGACATTTTCTTTTATGGAAATAACATCAAAGGCATGATTCATAGAATGGTTGACTCAGTCACCAGGCCTTCTTTATTGCTTAATTTACCATAAGCAGCTATTTAACTTTAAATATGTTTGATGTTAAAAGTGTCCATTAAACAATAAGAGAATTAGCACTTTTAAAAACTATTTTGGTGTAAAAATAAAGTCCCCTTGGATGCATTGAGAATTACAGCATATGCAATAACTATGCTAAAAATTAAACCCAAGATCACACATGCAAAAAGCCCCATACATGCTAAGCCATCAAGACAGAGCTGTGTGTTTAAAAAAAAAAATCTCTTGTGTTACTAGAGGATCACTTTTGAATTCCCTAAAAATATGATATTACAGTTCTGCACAGTGTTCAGGATACAGGGTCTGGTTTGCACATTTGTGACAAATCTCTTCCCAGAGCTGCAAAACAATTTGTTTCTGTCATCAGGGGGTTAAAGAAGCAATTTTCTTCTTGTGCTGTTGAGAGACTTTTTTTTCCCTAAAAGATCAGGGAAATACATCAGAAGAGGGGCTTATTCACGTTTGCCTCAGTGCTACTAACACAGTTGCTTGTTTTCTCTCTCCAGTGTAGAAGCTTTTCCTCTTCACTTATCAGAGAAATTGAAGAGCTGTATCTATGCCCTGCCACTCCCGCAGCACTTGGGTTTTCCCGATATCAATCAGGTTCCACCTTGATTGTACAGAGGTTTTTGGTTCAAAGTTCAGCTGGATTTGGTGGTCCTTGTTAAAGTCTTTGTGGACAATTGCCAATTTTGAGAAAGTGCTACAGAGTTCAACAGACTTTTGCATTCTTGGCAAAGTTCCACCTCTGAGAGATCTGGGATGAGAATAGAAAGAACATTTCATAGACAAATAGAAAAATCTTTATAGAATTGTGATAGAGCAGTTTCTGTCATATACTTATTCCTTTTTCTCTGCTCTCTAATACTATGAAATTTTTGTTATATTGAACAAAAAAATTTGCTTTCTTATGGACCATTCTCTTCTTTTTACTTTTTCTTTTCTTTGGGGATGAGCTTGCCTGCTTCCCTCCCCCTCCCTTCCTCCCTCCCTTCCTTCATTCCTTCCTTCCTTCTGCGGTATGGGGGGAGGGTTGATCCCAGGACCTTGAGCATACTTTGCAAATGTTCTACCACTGAGCTGCCCCACCCCCAACCCCCTTTTATCTTGAGAAAGGGTCTTGCTAAATTACACAGGCTGCCTTTAGCCTTGTACTTGCAATTCTTCTGCCTTGGCCTCTTCTGGGATTACAGGTGTGCACCACCTCAGCTGGCAACTGAGGATGAGTTTTTTAAATAAGGAAATATTTGCATGTTAGTTGTATTTAAAATTTTAGTACAGTCTCAGGAGAGATATTCAACAGATAAAAAATGAAATCTGCTTTTTTATAGATAGCACAACATATAAAAATATAAATTTTATACAATATTTTATAAAATAAAAATTCTAAAAAGCAAATGAGCATAATTTTCAACCAAAGATGAATTTGGAGTACAGAAACATTTTTATTACATGAGTCACAGTGTTTATTATGGAAGACAAGTGTCAGCTTGTAAAGGACATGTGTGCTTCGATCCATCTTCAGAAAACTAGTTTGTGGTCATCATCTTTAATCCCATCCACTTCCCAGAAGTAGTAATGAATCACTTAGGGATGAGGAGGAGCCTTAGTCTCCATTTAAATATCCTGAAGGTCATCTATAAAAATGGAGTTGATTACCCATTGATATGAAAATGAAAATATAGTGAGTAACTTAATTTATACTACTAAATCAATTTAGTCATTTATTTGCTGTTTCTTTAATTCACCCAATAAATATTAAGTGTAAATACAAATAAGAAGATAAGGCAAAATAGGACTAAGAGCAAAGCAGGCAAAGAGGACCTGGAATAAATGACTGAACGCCTTAAGGAACGATCATCTGATTCTCAAAGATTGAATGTGAGAATCTTCCAATATGTTAGAACATGAACTTCTTTGTTGTAGTTGTTAGGTTCTGTTGAGTTGGTATCCAACTCATAGCCACCCTACATACAACAGGCAAAACACTATTATCAGTGCTTCTCTGCTATTCATAGGGTTTTCAATGGCACATTGAGTTTTGGGAGTGGGTTGCCAGGTCCTTCTCCCAAGCTTGGTCTTCCCAGGCAGTCTCTCATCCAAGTACTAAACAGGCCTGACCCTGCTTAGCTTCTGAGATCTGACAGGATCGGGGATCACAGGGCTATGGCTGCAAGCATTGAACTTCTTTAGTCTTAAGGTAATATCCACTGTAGAATAATGGCATCAAGCAAACATTTTTTCCTTCCATCATTGTGTATTAAGCATCTACTATATTCCTGAAATAATTTGGTGGTGTAGATCTAAAATAAATACTACCTTCTTCCTTTAAAGAACTTATAGCTTAATGTCAGAAAAAAAAATACTTAATTCCAATAAGAATGCTGTATAATAGAATTTATGCCAAGCCTAAGAGTTGATGACCCTGGGAAGGGAAGGAAAAGCTTCACAGAGAGGTATAATGTTTGGGTTGAGAAGAATTTTACCAGGAGATCTAGCCATTACCCAACTGGTTGGGGTCAAATCTGGACTGGAAGTACTGGGCCATATGCACAGTGTCTTGAGAGAATCTCCCATGGGAAAGATCCCAAAGGTCAGGCAGAGGGAGCACTTTGCTGATTTATTTGCACTGGGCAGGAAGTATACAAAAGAGGAGTGATGTAAGAGCTGAGGTGGTACTGAGCAGGAATCTCAGTGACTCAGGAGGCAGAGGCAGGAGAATTTCATAATCAAGGCCAGATGCAGCCTGTGTAACTTGGCAAGACTGTGTCTCAAAATAAAAATAATATAAAATAAAATAAAAGGAGATGAGATGATGATCATGGTCTGAAGAACTTGTAAAGTGAAGAACAGACCATAGAAGTAGCAGTAACTATAAAAGGGAGGCCATAAGGACATATGCGTACTCCCAATCCAGAGGAAATGAAGTACAACTGAAGAGTGACTGTGGGATAGGGTCAGGCCAGGACACCTTCTCCTGACTGGATCCTGGCTCTCACATTTGCTATGAGACTGTCAGTTCCTGCTGGATACAGAGAGATGGAAAGGAAGACATTCCAAACGGAAAGCACTGTAGCTGGAAACACAGCATAATACATCGAGGAAACAATTCATGCCTGAGTAAGGACTCCATGTGCGATTAGAGAAAAATCTGGAATGGTGGCCAGAGAATGGTATTTTTTAAAAATCAAATCTTTGTTGAGAATCCACTCATATATACTGGATGTAGGGCAGGTGTTGTTTGATCCTTCCATATCTGGTCATTAGGTGCCTAGTCTCTCTCTCTCTTTTTTTATTATTAATAAATGGTGGGGTACATAGTAATAAGTCTTTTGCTTTATCCATTGTGCTACTTTTATATCATTGTTGCTTACACATTCATCAACTTACATATTTTACAGAACCATTTAAACTAAAGAAGAGAAGGAAAGAAGAAATTAAAAAGTAGGAATTTTAATTAACATATAATAAAAATAATATGTAATCATGGGTTATCAGAGAATGGTTTTGAGGGGCTTAATATACCACCTTGCCTGCAGTCCTAGCCCTGTGGCATCCGATCCCATCAGATCTCGGAAGCTAAGCAGGGTCGGGCCTGGTTAGTATTTGGATGGGAGACCACCTGGGAACACCAGGTGCTGTAGGCTTGGGAGACGGACCCGGCAACCCACTCCCAAAAATCAATCCGCCATTGAAAGCCCTATGAACATTAGAGAAACACTGACAATAGTGTCTCGCCTGTTGTACGTAGGGTTGGCTATGAGTTGGATACCAACTCGATGGCACCTAACAACAACAATATGCCACCTTAGATTTGGATCCTAGAGATGATGAAGAATCTTTGAAGGATAACTGTCAACTCTGAATTTTAGAATGATTACTATGGAACTTTGGGAGGTGAGATTAGAGTCATGGAGATGAGCTAGGCTGCCAATGCAGTTGAGTCACAAGACTAGATGAAGGTCTGGACTAAGGCAACACATTACAGAAAGCAGGAAAGGAAGTTGGTAGGCTTTGGAGACCTATTAGGTATATGGGGTGATGCAGGGGTCATGGATAAATTTCTGATTCCTTGGTAGATAGTATTGCCATTACTCTTGATTGAAATTGGTGGATGGAGAGGAACAGGAGAAGCTGGTGGAATGTGAGTTTGGGGCAAGGAAAGTGAAGGGATAATCTGAAAATTTCAACTTTGTGTAAATTACATTTGAGGAGTCTGGATAATGTGCCCACATGAAATTGATAATATTGGCCTCAAGATCAGGAGTCATGTGAGTTAATGCTCCAGCTTTGTGAGTCATTGACTTTTCAGTTGGAGCCATAGAAATAGGTAAAGTCCTGCAAGAAAAACAGTTTGCAGAGAAGAGGGTAAAGGATCTAAATTTTAGGAAACAGTAACATTTAGGGACAGTGAGAAAAAACGGAATCTCTAAATAACAAAATGAGATTGTGGGAATCAAGAGTAAAGTAGTTTTAAAAAGACTGCAAAGCATTAAGCACTATAGCCAGTAAGTGAGGCTTCCTGAGAGAGTGCATACTGACCAAGTTATCAACCCTGCGCACAGATTACATGTATCTGGTTTGGCTCCTTTAGGGGAGTACCTGGTTATCTCTATGCCTTGTGATCCAAGAGTGTTAGGAAGCATGGTTATTGGTTGATACAGAAAGAGTAATAAAACTGGGCACCATGGTGCCTGTAATCCCAGCAACTCAGAAGGCTGAAGCAGGAGGATTATGAGTTCAAGGACAGAGACAACCTGCATAATTTAGACCTTGACTCAAAATAAAAAATAGGCTGGTGGTATAGCCCATTGGCAGAGCACTTGCAAAGTACACGTGAGGCCCTGGGTTCAACCCCTAAGTAATACAAACAAACAAATAAACAAACAAAACCCTAATAAGTTCCTTTGGATTTTTTAAGAAAAAAATCATCTTAATAAAGGATTAAAGGAAGGGAGAGGGGTTATTTATTTATTTATTTATTTATTTTATTAGAAATTTTTAATGTACATCATAATGTGATTCATTTTGACATGCTTTTCGTTGTGACAATTTTCATATATGCAATTTGATAAGCATTATTCATATAGGTTACCCCTTACGCTCCTCTATGTTTCCCCCCTCCCCCCTTCCTATCTAAGTTTCCCATCCAAGTCTTCTCTATCTTTTACTATATAGTAT